>JACXSJ010003789.1:0-19250 GCA_014851325.1 Pentalonia nigronervosa | reverse complement strand
TTATATATATATATATATATATATATATATATATATATATATATATATATATATATATATATATATATATATATATACTAAAATACGACACGATTGAGCACAGAAATACGTTGAACGCTGCTGTTTCTACTTAACTTATTTCAATATTAATATCTTTTATAATAAATCTACATATGTAAGATAAACGGCGAATTTTAAAAACTAATTACATACTTCCCGTTTTTAATAAATATTTTAGTAAATCATAAAAATTGTGTTTAAAATGTTTATGACCTTTTTACAATAGTATACACAAATAAATCTAATATCAAAAACATAAAAAATTCTTCAAAAGTTATAAATTCTGTGTACTATTTATTTATTGTTTATTGTTATGATAAATACAATTTTTTTTAACGAAATTTAGTGTAATTTATTTATATCAATAATTGAGAACTACAATAAAACTGTTCGATGCCGGTTTATTTGGAGTAGTGTGTCATCGTCTCATCGATAAGATTTCGTTTGCGATTACAACAATTTATGATTTTAAAGTTATTTAGGTATTAGAAATAAAGATAATGTACTATGCTATTACCTAAGTTCCTATAATGTTGAGACACTATTTGTTTACTGTTTACTATTTTGTAACTGCACATCACCAAACTACACGTAATAATATTCAAGCCGATTCTCCAAAACAATATTATCAAAAATCAATGTTTTTACTTTTTTGAACCATTTTATTTATCATTTTAAATATGGATTTAATAATCACCATCATGTTATGTCTAAACTATAAGCTATTATTCCGAAAATTTCTATTAATACCAACAATTTAAAAGATTTACTCTTTTGAATGACAATGTACATTTTTAATTTCATATTCTATTATTTGAAGTATTTTGATCTATAAAAATCAAATTTCGGACAGATAGTTTGTTAGTGATAAGTATTTAATTTTTAGATGAGCGGAATAGTGAACTTACTTCTTGTGATGTATCGACTACTGTACTATTACATTCCGTTAACTTTATTTAAAATGATTTTAACTCATAGACCAATCGTTGATTTTTATATATTATACGATTACTCCAAAAAATATTCTGCTTTGGAATAAGGAATTAAAATGCACGTTGTCATAAAAATAGTAAAAATTAAAAAAAAAAATTAACGATAAAAAATTGTAAAAAATATATTATATTGCCTAATTAGAAAAATATTGCTTTTTATTGACTTAAAATTATATAAAAAAATATTTTTAAAAACGTTAATAGTTAATAATGAATTTCTTACGTTAAATTGATCACCTGTTATTCTTTTATTATATTCTATTTTTAAGTACATATTACGACATTATTGTTTTCGTAAACCAACCTATCCATACTGCGATGATTAGATAAATTGGAGCGTATATCATTTAGATTTATGTTCTTGCCGTATTAATTTAAAATTATATTAGGTAGGTACTGCAGCGTAACTTTATATAATAATATAGGTATGCGTATGCGAGAGATTTGACTTTCACGAATATTTTTTTCAACATATTTTGAAAATTCTGACGTCTGACAGTTTAATTGAATGCCACTTATTGGCGGGTATAATATATTAAACTGTTTTCATTATTATTTTTTTTTTTGCAAATTATGCAATCATTATTTATATTTTAAATTATTATACAATATTCAACGGCAAAACGTTGCTGATTATTTTTCCTAGGTAAGTGTATAAGTACCTACCCTTTGTATTTGTACACAGTAATAATTGGTAGCATAAGCGTGCGCAGACCATGCTGGCAGGGGAGGCAGAATGTAATAAAAAATATATTTTATAGTATATAGTTAAATATTATTTTGGTTATTACTTTATTAGTTAGTTCAATTAATATTAGTCATGGAAGTATTTTATATAAAAATTATATTATTATAATATTATGTTTTTTAAAAACAATATTTGGAAGAAAACTTTAGCTCGCAGGAGGGGCAGCTGCCCACCCTGCCCCTCCCGTGCGCACGCCTATGATTGGTAGTAAAGTTTAATCAAACATTTTATATTTTAAGTAAAGCAAGAACATATATAATATATCTTATTATAAGCGTAAACATGACTAGAATAAAAATATTAAGTGAAATCTGGGGTGTTAGAATTATCAATTAACACGCATCAACATTATTTATTATACTGATTTTATAAGTCAGGAAATGTTTGCGGGACTGCGCACTCCTAAGCCCCTCCCTACAATTTATGCCTATATATTTACGCAAGGAATCCATTCATTTTAGTATACTTTTCCTAATCGAAAATCGCATTTAAAATCGTCGAAGAAGCAATTTATTTATTTGTCAGTCAGTAAGATATTATGCTCGGCGTAAAACTATAACCGACAACCGTCGAATTTTTTTTAAGAAATGTCAGGAAGTTCGGTGTAAATCGTTTTTTTCGAATGCGATGATTAATCACAACACAAATGTTGCACTGTTGTCTGTTACATAGAGTAACACATCCGTTCCAGTGGCCCACCCAACTCCTGTTCGTGTATTTTTTTTTTTTAGGTACTTATAAAAGACAATGAACAATAATACTAGACATAGCGGTGTGGCGTGCTCATACAATAATACACAATATGTGGGTTATAGACACGGTAATAAATTAGATACATTCAATAATATATATTTTATTTTCTTTTAGCATTAATATTGTATAGTTGGACATTATAATATTATCAAATACGATTACGATTTGAATACCAAATAAAACACGTATACAAACGACTTAATGTATGTAACTATAATAATAATATATAAAAAGTAAGTTTTTCGAATGCCAATCTGCAGGTTTAGAGGTTATTGCGACTATCTGCGCCCACCACAATCAACGTAAATATTTAACGAACTGGTTGGTACCTACACACGAAAAATAATAGATTATTATCAGATTATCATTATTTATTATTGTCGATATTATAAGTATAATTTAATTGATTTGATGCCTAATTAATAATTGAACTAATATAAAACATGTACCTATTATCGTTCAGTTTAATTTATGTTATATTCAAGTAGGTACTCACAAGTAGTGATGGGTGAATTTGGTATTTTTGAATTTTGATTTTATAGAACTATAAAATGATATTTATACTAGGTATATGTACAAATTATAAAATATAGTCAATATAAGTAATATACGTACATATTGTTCAGTAATTGGTATTTTGAATTCCTATAATTATTTAGTACCTACCTAATGAAGTACCTACCTATCACATATTAACATAAATATATAATGTAAAATGATAACAATTATCTTACCTAATATATTATCAAACATTAATATGGGTAGTATATGGGTGTAATAAATAATTCAATTTTACATCATAAAACGAGATTTTGTCTAAAAATGTTATTTCTTAATGTTAATTGTTCTAAAACTTATACAATATTATTACACCAAATTAGATAATTCAATATTAAGTACATTATTATTTAAAATAAAATTTGACAACAATCACAATAATTGTTACGATCGTGGCAGTACTATTACAAACATTCGTGAAACACGGTAAATCGATAAATATGACATAACCATAAATAATATTGATAAGAATATCAAAAAAAAAAATATTTACCCATATTTTTAAGTAGGTAAAAATCTACTACTACCCGTCGGTGATTTATTCATGGAGCATCACTACTCGCAAGTCGTAGTACGTAGTTATGTACACTCGCCGAGTTTTAGAATTTCTAACGTTTGATTACAGCTACAGCTACAGTGTATACGGTTTAATAATTCGATTTAATTCTACTTTCCACTAATGTTTGTACTAATTTCTTATGATCATATAAAAATAAAATTTCAATCAAACACTCATAACCGGCCCTTATTTTGAGCTGCCCAACGAGATTTTCTCGGCAGTTCGTCGGCCCAATCAGTGCTTGGTCATATCACATATAGCTGCAGGGCTGGATTTGACGGAGGGCATTAAGAGTAAATACCCCTGACTCTGATTAACTGGAGGCCCCCAAAAAATTACTTAAGATTTATTTTTTTACTGATAGTTTTCAAAATATACTAAACATATTTTAATATATTAGATACGATTGTAACGTAATAGTTAAAGAACCAATAATCAACGTGAATTTTTTTTAAATGTTTTTTTTGTAGCATGCAGAAAATTTGAGTGCATAAGGAAGAAAATTGGACTAAATTCAGAGGCCCACAATCTTTTTCTGCTCCGGGCTCTCAAAATTCTAAATGCAACTCGTATATAGGTGAAATAGGAAGGTAATTGGTGAAAATAATATAAAATGTTATACGACTTAGGTACCTATGTATAACCTGCAGTGGAGCGTACACACATGGGGTTGATGGGTGTTTAAACTCCCGTTCGACAAATTTTTTTATTATATAAAAAAATAAAAACGTATTCATAAAAAATATACTGATAGAACCCCTCCCCACTTATTCATTAGAAATTTCCGTGTTTAACGCATTGCCACTCAAACCGACTGAACTACGGAATTACATTTATTTTTAATCACGATCATCTCTTATCTTATTTTTAACACGAATAATAGATCATAATAATAAATTATAGTAAAAGTGTTGTCAGTATTGGAACAAACACGATTTCGGTTGTTCTTATAACTGTTACAAGTTATTAAATAGGTACGCATTTTACTGGTGTCTGGCTCGTAAATTATTAGAGAATAATTAATTAGATGGTGTAACGTCGAGAAAGATATTGAAACACTTAAGAGAACTGCAATTGTGTATAAACGTAATATTATAATGCTTTAGATTCTGGTTCGTGAAAGGTTAGCTATCGTGGTAGCATTTAATACACCAATAACAAAATAATAATAATATATAATGGGTAAACATGGGTATAATTACCGGTTTGACAGTGCACGCCGCCGGATGCCAAAAAAGAAATATAGGGCTTCATGACAAAATAAGAAAATTTGTGGAATTACATAAAAAAATAATTGAATTACTCTGGAATTTAATGGACTGGCCATTGGTTATTAAATCATATTTAATGATTGTTTATGCAACCTGGCACTAGTATACAGTAAAATAGATATAAAAATATCTTGTAAATAGTCTATAAGATCGGCTGGCCGCAATTCAAAAAATAAAACTATTAGGAACTTTGACTATATAGTAATATAATATTATATTATATTAAAATAACTAATAATTTATTAAAAATACGATATTTTTGGCAAAAATTAATTCAACCTACCGGATAAAGTATTATTATTTATTGGTAATCCCTAATATAAGATGACAAACCGTTTCCTCACGAAAAAAAATTATTTTGTTATAGTAAATAGTTAGAAATATTTCAGGTAGCCAAACAATAAATATTGTTACACCATCTATAACGTATTGTTTGGGAGAGCTAAAAGTGAATCGTTAGATTATTATGGTTAGTGCAACAACAATGTATGGTAAGACAAAAAAAAAATGTAAATTATCTGAACATACTATTAAGAAAAATTATTGAGATTGTGACTTTGAAATCGATACAACCAGAATATGTAATACTTTTAACATCATCACAGAACATCACCAGTTATATCTAAAATTATTTAATACTAACTTGAAACCTAATTATCACCATTTATTACATTATCCATACATTATAAGAAAATTTGGACCAGTATCTCATTTATGGTCGATGCGTTTCAAGTTAAAACATATGGAATCTAAATTAACTGCACACTTTATTACCAGTCAAAAAAATATTTATTATACATTAAGTATAAAACATCAACTAAAACTTGCTTACCATTTATTATCAAAATCAAATATATTACCATTATCATTAGAAATAGAAAAAAAAATGATTTATCTGAAACTATTATAGAAAATATTGAACTTAAAATATTAGACCCAGTTGTTAATTTTAATTTTGTGAGCTTTGTATCTCGGGTAGAAATAAAGTGTATTCGATATTCAATTGAACATAATATGACAATAATAGTTGATGTAGAAGATATGCCAAAATGTATTACTATTAAATATATATTTTTTAAGCCCTAGAGTGAAATTCCATATTTAATTGGTCAATTATTGAACACTCGGCATTTTAATGAACATTTACAAGCATATGAGATTGAAATTAGTACAAGTTTAATATGCATTTTTTTTAACAGTCTTTTTAACAGTTGAACACAACCCATGTACTTTAAACACGACTATCTAATGGTTGTGTATATATATCTTGTAATTTATAAACTTATAGATCTCATACATTATATAATTTTTTAGTTACTTTTATTTTTGGTCTTTACAATAAAATTATTAAAATTATTAACCATAATAGTTTTTGTATATATATATCTGTTGTGTCTTTATTTTTCAAAAATATTGTATTTTTATTACTTATTATTTTCCTTATTTGTGTTTCAGTAAGTACCTAAGTATTTATATTTAATGCATTTTTTATACTTAATATATATGTAATATGTAAGTTATTTGAGTATTTAAAATTTAAATATATGAAAACGAGTATAATAAAGATTTATTTTTGAATTTTTTAATTCCCATCTCTTGAGTACCTAAATTTCATGATAAACTAAATTATTTATGTATTACTGATTTTTAAGTTAACTACCTAGATTTTAGAAATATTAGTTGTAACACTATCTATGGTCTCCAAGATATTATGTTGCTCGCACAAAACTATACCGCAGTCTATAGGTGTAATATAATAATAATAAAAATAAACACCAACATCTATACTATATTAGGACAACCATAATACACGGTTGTAGTAACTACTATTCAGGATGGTTGGATTCACTATATGTGGCCACTACAAAATAATACCACCAACCTAATTATTATGTTGGGTTAACCATAATATATTTAAAAGTTGTCTGAATAGCTATAATAATTTATGGTTACAGTTACCAATTTTATGATTACTGTAACAAAATATTTTTTTTGTGATGTCAGAATCGTTTTTTATATTATGCAATGTTTTATCTTTGAATTCAAATTTAACACATTTTTTACAGTGACCTAATTCAATGACGAGATACAATCGATATCTACTGTACAGCAGAGCGGTTACCTTCTTGCTCACTTTTTGCCTTTAATAATAAGATATTAAAATTTTGATTTCTTAAAATATTGTAGAAAGTTTTTTTGTTTAGGTGTCTACTTAAATATTTCAAGTCTTAGTTTGAATAGGTAACTCAATAATTTCATTATTAAAGGAGAAAATACAAGCGAGCATTCTTGGTGAATTATCCTTTGTATTAATAGACAGGGCGATTCTTTTATCACACAGCATTCATTATTTCAAAAAGTATTGATTTTTTCCAAAATTTTAGACCAATGCGTTTCTAGAATTGTATAAAATTGTTATTCTTTTCACCCTTGTATTTATAAGGTAGACTACTGTAAACTTTTAATTTTTAAAAAACAATCTATACTAAAAATTTCATTAATTAATAAGAATATTTTTTTTGTGAATTATCACGTTCAACTTTTCATTTTTTATCAATCCGTTGACGAGATATAGCTCCCCTCAAAGTCGAGTGGTTTTGGGAGGTATTTGTGTGTAAATGTGTAAGTAAACTGCTGTAAATTACGCCCTATTTAAAATTTTCTATGTAAATTGCGGTCAGAGTATATTTTGTACATAAATATGAACATTTTTGTAAAATCAATATTTTCCTTCCCATTTTTCGGACTTAGGATAGGCAATATAATTGTATTGATAGGTATGGTTAAAAATATTGGTTTTGCTGTTTTTTGTTTATAATTGAAATATATATTATTAACAATTAGTAATAATATGTCTGTAAAATTGTGTGTAGTTAAAAATGTATTAAATATTTGTATACATAAAAATCTATAAGTAAAAATGTGTATACCGGCAATTTACAAAGTTTATAATCATGTCCTTTTTGGAGACGCAATTTACCGACTCCGAAATATATTATACCTAATCAATACAGCGGCAATTATGATTTTAAGGCCTCTGATTAAAAGATTTAAGATATTACACTTTTAAAAAGTAAATATTGTAAGCTTAAAGTTGTACGCCTAAATGTATTGTACAATGCCCATTTGGCAGAGTGTCGCACAGTTCGCCCCTCTGTAGGTGATTACGGCACTGGTCATAATAATATATATCGTTTATACAGACCAAAAGGTAAGGGAGTTATAAGTAATAAATTCGATATCGTTCGACCCCAAGGTATAATAGTGATAATCAGTGTACCCACTACCTACAATAATTTATTGTCATAATGTCATATTATAAGACAAATACCTAATTGGGCCATTACTGTCACTTGTCGCATGAATCAGGCGATTCGTGATCAGGTGAAACCATTAATAATATATAGTATAATAATATGTATAATCCATGGTAAAACTTAGATCATATACAATTACAATGTATATACATTGATAAATAATATGAAACATACAATGTCATTATGTTTAAAAATTTTGATTTCAGTTTAATAATTTATATTTTATACATATACAATTATTTTTTTTAAATGTTTGCCTAACCTATAAATCACTGATACTTACTAGATATTATTCATATTTTGATAATATACGAGGTGACAACATCAGTCATAAATACTTAAAAGATAAATGTATATTGTGTTTAATACAAATAATTATGCAGGTTATGTAAATTCAATAAAACCTAAATTTGAGAAGTAGTTATGGGATTAATAATTAATAATTATATTTAAATTATTACCTATTAAGTAACTATTAACTAGGTAGTATAAATGCTCAATATAAAGTATTTAGAAAAAAAAAACTTTTAAATTTAAAACTTAATTATATTATAATGTATAATGATAATTCTTTCTGTTAATGATTGGCGTTGTTACTAAATAATTAGTACTAAATTCAAGTTAGAATATTTTTGACACAATTTTTTTGTATTATTTTGTCATAATCTTATAAATTATATTATAACTATATAGGTCAGTGTTTCTCAATATTTTTAGAACCAAGACTCAAATTTTCTTTTAAAAATCTATCTTAACCCACACTGTTTAATTAAATAAAAAAATATTTCTAAAAATTAAAAGTTAATAAAGGAATTATTACGATAACGAAGTACCGACAATACTCGTTGTTCGAACAAACCTAATAATAGGAATGGTATGACGGTTTTCGGGTAGTTTTCGAGATTTATAATAGTAATTTAAGATATAAGTTCGTACGATTTAAAAAATATAAATATCTCGCGACACACCAAAAGTTGACTTGGGACCCACAAGTGGATCGCGACCCATCGTTTGAGAAACAAACACGCCTAAACAATATTATTTTATGTTTTGCCAAGATTAGTGTTTTTTTTCCAATTCTTCCCTTGTCGTGACTTGAATGCATAATATTATAGATAACACACAATTTCCGAATGCAAGAATCCTTCGCCAGTCGAAGAGAAAAAAAAATCCGTTAAAAGAGTGGCAAATAGTGCGTATTATAGGAAAAAAAACACAATCAATCGTTGGTAAGTCTGTATCATCATAACTCGTGAGCTACAGCTCTTATTTGTGCACGCGTCAGTTCGGCGGACGTTTATATGAAGAACAAACACCCGTGTCAGCCTACGTGTATTTTTTAGTGTTCAGTGGGTACCTATATTTACTGGCTTTTAGTCGGCAGCAGTCGACTCATTTAACTAATGCACTTTGTTCGAGGCCGCGGCGCGTTATCGGGCCACCGACACTGCCGTCTCACCCCTCCGGCCGTCATCCCCATCAACCCCATCGGGTGTCGTATAAGCGCGCGTGTTTCGCGTTTAATACCGAAATTTAACGATTTCTCCGTCGGTCCGTCATCATCATCGCGGTCGTCGTAATAATATGAAAAAATGACCACCGCTGTATGATAAAACAAAAAATAATAGAAAAGCTTTAGCGCCGGATATCGAAACACCTCAAACCTCGCCTGCACTGCGCCCTTGTCCCCCCGCGTTCCCTCCGGCAACCCCCCCCCCCGCCGGGGAAGTAGTTTATACCGTGGTAAGTACATAGGACTACCTGCAATACCTGAGCGCGTACGTACGTGTGTGTGTGTGTGTGTGAGGTATTAACCGGAAAGAACGCCACTACCACCACCACCGCCGCCGGAGGGTTTCATTTGGTTAATGGACGCGCCGCCGCGTCGAGTCGCGTGACTTCCGCCGGGGGATGTGCGCGTGCGCCGACGCCCGGGGTGGCGATTACTTATTATTGCGGAGAGACATATTATTTTACGCGCGCGGGATGAGACGAGACGAGCCTCGGCGGTCACACGCTTTGGGGGAGGGGATGACCGATGGTAAAACGGCGCGCACACGCACACTGATCGAAGGGAGCAGACGATGACGATGATAATAATAATAATAATAATAATTTATTACGTCGATTCGACTTACGGTTCACGTGCTAGTTTGGCTCGGTGGTGTAAATAATGTTTTTTCGTATCCCATATGTCTATGCACAAACACACACACACACACACACGTCACTACGTGTATATGTATAGAGTTTGACAATCGTTTGATTTACTGCACAGGACTGCATTTTCCAATACCAATAATATCATATTATTATATTATCGGTCGTACAACAAGAACAAATAAATAAGTAAAACAAACGACGGTGAAATTTATCTCCAATTGGAGGTAGGTCGCATAATTGTACCAATAATACGTATAGTGTACACTGTTCGTTATTGTTCATACATTTATCTATATATATATAATTATGTGTGTGTGTGTGTGTGTGTTAATATAGTATGCAATTGTAGAAGTGAGTTGTATGAGCACTGTAATTGCAGCACATTCTATTTCTATGACTGAATAAAATATACAAATGATAATATAATTAAATGCTGCTTACGTTATTGTTGAAATATTTGTTGCCGGAAAAGTAATTTCTTTCTTTTTATGGAATTTATTTTCATTCTTTATTTTCACTAAATAGGTATAATTAATAACCCATTAATAACCCTATCGATCCGTCTAATGTCATAAAATAAAATATTTGTATACGTTTTTAATATACAAACAACATTAAACATTAAAATAACTCTCTTATTTAGTTAAAACAATTTTAAACATTTTAAAATATAAATCAAATCTTAAAAACTAAAAATTAAAATTAATAATATATTTTATCGAGTCGATACGATTTAATTACACCACACTGTGTTTTCATAGCAATATGAAAAACGTACATTTTTCCTTCCGAAATTCGTTAGTAATTAAACTAAAAAAAATAATTACAGTTAGATATAGGTTGGTACTAGAAAATATTCCTCTACCAGCATATAAGTATATAATAATATAGTACTCGCATTATATTAACACTCTGTTTCATGTGACTTGTACGGTTTTTTTTTACAAAATATCGTTGTTCAAAAAACCAATTATTCAAGCGTACTTACTTGCCTGCCGAGTTGAAAATGCTCACACGTGACTGCGTGCATTACAATTCGAAGAATTTTTAGTAATTTAAATGTGACATTAATTTTATTCGTATTTCATTTGCACGCGCAATATATATATATATACCTATACAATATTATGCAGAACACTCGACTCAATGTGTTATCAATTTAAAGTATCGTGAAATCAACTGACTTGCAAAAATACATAGGTACCTTTGGAAAAAAAAAACGACTAAACACGGTTGCATGAATAATTAATAAAATTAATATCTCAGACTTCTCAGAGTAGCCATCATTGGCCGGAACAACGTTTCTCGTCTGGCGCATTGCACGCAAACTTCAAACAAGTATTTTTGTGTAAGAATGACCGTTCCTCGAACGTGCTTGTCTCTATTTTTTTATCACATAACATTACCGTTTATCGCTGTGGCAAACATTTGTACATTAGAAGCACAAGTTGGGCGTAGGTATGGGTACTGCGATTCGTAATATTTACGATCGCGGTACCTTTTACAATATTGCGATTTCACATGTCGTTCCAATCAACATTCTTAAGATCTTTTTGTATTATTGACACGAGAATTCGTATTGAAAATGTCAAAGCGATACAATTTCTTCTCGGAATTTTTCGTCATCCCTGTAAGGCATAGGTATAGGCGTATGATACAATTATTGATTATATAAATTTAACTGAATTTCGTATTTTTGTTAATGTTGAAATAAAGCTTATTACAGTGTAAATCGATGACCTCGTGTAATAAATGTTTTTTATGTATTATATATACATTCACATTTATTTTTGGCGTAAAAAAATATTATAAAGTGGTTGTATATACGGTTTTATGATAGTACATTCATGTAGAGGATAATATAAATTAATATTATATAAGTTATAACCGTATCGGATGTTTTGTCGTCACATTCGCATAGATGAATGGTAATTTACCGGCCAATAGTCATAGATCGGTTTATTATCGATCGTAAAAAAGGAACAGTTCGCTGGGATTGATTACTGTTAAATGAATAAACAACACGATTTGTTTCTTTTTCAATTCATATATAATATTTAATGTTAAATTTATTGTTGTAGTCGGAGTTATAAAAAAAGATTTCGAGCCGCCACCGCATTATCGTTCATAATAACAATATGGTAATCGGCGGTATATTATGTACTTATATGGATACACATAAACGTATTATATAGGGATCGAAAGTTGTGTGAGATTTTCAATTGTTTTTTTATGCTTTTGGAAAGCAAAAAATTTTAATATTGCCTATTTTTCATTGTTTTTATTCTTTTCGTTCTGTTATGTTTTTATTTACGTTCCTAAAAATTCTTATTGTAGCTTCTATTGACGCTTTAAACGCATTACTTGCAGCTGGAGAGTAATATTTTTTATAGAATATTAATAAAAGCGCGTCGCCATCATGTCTGAAGAACCAATTTGCTATGCATATTGTTTATTTTATTCACATATTTTGTTTGTTTGATGTGGTTACAAACTTGATGTTATAATTTATTGGTTATTATTTTGTTTTTCAGTGCAGGTGCAATTACAGGTTGTTAAACATTTTTTTTTCTTTTTTTTGAATTTCGACTGCCTATATGTTTATATGTGCTTATTATATTTACTCAAACCATAATTATAAAAAGCTTTGTTGACGAATTTTATGTATAGGCACAAATTAATTATGAATATCAAAGTATAACTATTATAGTAGGAAATAATTGGTGTAAGCGTGAAATATGTTAGTCAACAAATCTGGAATGCCACGTAAAAAATTTGACTTTGTCATACCATAGGCGTTTTTACAAGTATTGACGAGTATGCTTATACCTGTATATATATTTTTTTTTACTAAGACTATTTAGATTATGGCTTGAGTTCTTAAGGTTTTATATTAAAATTTAAAATATGATCTACAATTTGTTGTAATCAACAGTAGCTCTATGTCAGTTTACGAAATATTTAATCATATTAATGGTGTATCTACTAGTCTGCAATTCGTCCTACTCAATGGCATCTATAGTATTGTTCCTGACACTGCTTTATTTTAAAATTAACAACAATTATTTTGGAACATTACAGGATTCAGAAAAATCCTGTGTAAAAGCTTGACCACTGTCGTGTTTCATAAAATAATTTGTTTACAATACAAATTATACTTAAAAATTATCTCAATGTATAAAGCTATTTTGTCTTAAAATTGTTTAAAAACAAATATTTAAAGGAGGGTGGGGGTACTGGTTTTTTCGATTTTTTTTTAATGCTAGAAGTGTACTTACACATTTGACCTTCTTATTATCTATTAATTTGTGACTATTTTGTGCATGATATACTTTTTTCTTTCGACTACTATTTAATGATTACTATTACTGTTAGTCAGTATAGGTATAAATTATGATAAAGCCAAATAAAACTTGAAAACTATATATACTTAAATAAATAATAGTAATTATGTTAAATTATTATGATCTGTGGTCAACATAAAATAACTATGAAGTGAATTTCGAATTGTGATGATATAAAACACAAATCTTTACGAATACAAATTTTAAATTTATACATCACAGATTTGCCTTGCAAATGATATATATTTCTGTATACTATTCTACGATAAATTAGGGTCATCTCTACTTACAAACATTCAACATATTAATAATTTATATTCCACAGAATTGATTTTGAATTGTAAGCTTTAATTTGAGAATGAATTTGACTATTATTCAACAACTTAAAGGCAAAAACATTTACTATGTTGGAACGTTGTTTTATTTACGATATTTTGATTTAAAAGCGAGTTATGTGTATTTTTGTACTACAATGTAATATTTTACATAATAATATGTGGGTAGTTAAAACTCATATAGTTATTCACATTTCACATAAGCACTTAATGGCGATAAATAATCAAGTAGTTTAACAAGAAAGATGAACGTTTTATAAAAATTAAACAACTCACTTGAGAAGCTTCCATGTACATATACGATATGGCGTCTATTGTATATTTTAAAATGCAGTTTTTCATTATTTTGTAATATATCTACCTACTGCCGCATTTAAAATATCTGTTCAAGCCACTCCGTGGTAATCATTATTCATCATCATCGTTAAAATGGATACCTACGTTTTTGGATTGTCATTGTTTCTAATAGCTCCCCAGTCCAATTAATTTACACTGAATATTAATTTAATTTAATTTTTTTTATGGCCTGCCTACTACCTACATGTTTGTGAAATACAAACATCATTTCTGAAATTAAAACATTTCAGCAGTTAACACGTTTTCCCGTATCTTTGAGATAATTTTGACTTTAAAATACGTAAGTTTTTTTTAACTCAATTTAAAATTTACTTAATGGACTACACAGCATATAAAAAAAAGATATTATATTAATAATAATAAATACTATTATTAATTGAGATTAAAAAGAAAGCTCTTTCTATAAATTCTATCTCTAAGGACCAAAGCTATCATTGAAATTTAAATTCGATGAATGTGAAATAGGTCTCAAACATTTATTTGCGAATCTAATGAGATATTTAAGCATGCTCATAGTATGGAGTTGCAGTCATGTATTTGATATTTAATTTCAAACTACATGAGTTATACCTACGCATATTATAATGAATTAAAAAACAATCAGTGTAATGTGATATTTTTAAGATTATATTCATTAGTTTATATGTAAACCGAATGCTTCTTGAGGTGTTTTATCTTAAAAACACTGCTAGAAAGTTAACTAGTACTGTTGAGAAAATTAATAACAAAAAACACGGAATGTTTCACAAAAAGAAATCGATTGATAAGACGCACGGAAACCACAAATGACTCTGTTGCATTATTATTTTTTTATCAATTTTTTTGAAAAAAAAAAAAAAACATAAAGCGATTTCAAAATATAGGATTACTGTCTGGTGGAAGTCAATAATAATTCGTGTGTCCAACAATCAGTGGATTAATTTCAAAATTAGAATCGAAAGTTACACGGGAGCCTGCGCTATGGCTCCAGGCGACGGCAAGGTACCTAAATATATGTGTACCTATATGTATTCATGTACTTATACCTTAACGTACAGGTCCTTAACATAAATATATTCCAGACGAATGCAGATATAGTGGATTTTTATTATGTATACCTGCAAACGTATATAAATACAGGACGATTATTTCATCACTAAAATGTCATTTTATTGGTATAATGGTATTAATGCATTTTTGATGAAATTTATTTTTTTTTATTTTAGAGTAGGTGGTTTAAAAAAACTAAATTCGTTATCGTTGTTATTTTTTAATAACAGCATAGTAAATATTTCACATAAAAAAATCGATAAAATTAGTATGAAATAACATTTTCAAAAATGTTTTATCAAATTATTTAATAAAAAAATGTTTTTAAAAACAAACAGACTAAAAACGTTGGTGGTTAGTAATCAAATAATTACCTTGTGTGACAATTGATAACCCATAAACAATGAATAAATGAACGATAGCTCAATAGCTGTAAATCGCTATAAAATATAAAATCTAGAAAACTGATAGTTTAGTAAGTTTCCAGTAGGCACGAAAACCGTTTAGCAGCTGTCACATGGATGCTAACTGAAAATTGTATACCCAATGTGCAAAACTTTATTGTACATTACTTTAAAAAAATAATGATTGAAGACCTTTCACTTTACACCTTATAACTAATTATTAATAGTATTATGATGTAACATATACCTTTAACATAATTAATTAATTAATCTTATCTTATAAGTTAAAGCCTAGATCAAATTGCCTTAATGTAGGAAGAATGGACTAATCGATTTCTTATCTCTCATATGGATGCTATTTTAAAGGTTCCAAACATAAATATGAAAATAGACTCTAAAAGTCGTTTAGAGTCAGTTATTATTTTACTCACCCCGAGTCAATCCTACTCCGACCGGATATGTGTTACATGGGAAGCACTCATCTATAACTAGGCACGCGAATGTGAGGGCCCATTATGTCGTCGGCCTAACACATTTTTATTGCTATAAAAATCATCAAACATTTTTTTTATAATATTATACTACAAAAAAAAATTTAACCTAACCTAGCCATGATATTAAAATACTATCTTATTTTTGTTGGTTATATATAGTTGTTAGTTAATAATTATTAAGTGTACATTCCATTATAATTTATTGCATTTTGTAGCGCCTACACGTCATATGATATATCGCTATAACCATCGTCATATTAGGTATTGCATAAACCAGGGTGTTCCATTATAAGAATTTCCGGATATGAATTGTCCGCGAATGATAGCAATTTTGTGACCAAAACTGAAGCTTTCCGGCGTAGTCGAGGCGGACATGACAAATGTTATATTCCATACATAAATCGGGGAATGCATAGGTAATACACGTTCATATAATTTTTTTGTTCTAAACAATTTTCTCCATAACAAAGTAATGACTAGATAAAATATGTTCTCGATGAAACACCCTATAGTTGTTTATTAACGATTTTTATTTTGGGTATTTGATGTTTTATTATTTTGATTTTTTTGTGCACGCAAATACCTCTATAATAATATAATACACATATTAGATTATATAGGTATCTAATAAGAAACATATCGAACGCGTGTCTCTCGTGTAACGTGTTATATACACACATTATAATAATATAATGCGTGTAACCTTGGCGGAAGTATATAAATGTCACAATGTCCGCCTACTCGTTTCTCGGGCACACAATTTCGCCACCGCCGCGAAAACCGCGTGTCGAAGATTTATACACTGCGAAAGTACGATGTACCTACAGAGCTAGCTGCTATACATAACATAATACATACATTATTTTATATATATATACGATATACGTCCGCATGTACGGCCGGGTGGGTATCTACAAGTATATATAAGTACATTACACCTCGACACTGATACAACTATAATAGTAATACCTACCCACTATTATATATAGGCAGGTACGACTCGGGTATGCGGATGTGCGTCCGAACAATATCGCACGACGAATATTATTTTACGTGTATGTAGATATTATTATTTTTTGTTGATGTTTTCTGTAATATTATGTCCCCTTTGTACGTCATTATTGTCGTTCGGACTGTTGCAGGTTGTACCTGTACAGTGTTGCAAGTACGCGTAATTCCTGTACGTGGTCTGCAATCATAAATTGTCGGTCGTATTGATACAAACCTTCTTATACATAATATACCAGCCCAACATCAGTGGTGATGGAGTTTTTTTAGGAGTCCTAGCAGAACCGTGTCCAGAATCGAAATTCAGAACAGGTATGGTTGTAAAATAAATTTATATATTATACAAAATATATGTTTTAGGTATATTTAAGGGTTCAAGATCAGGGAAGGCCCGGGCCTATCCGGCCTACCAGCTGAACACGCCTCTGGGCCCAAGGATTTTTGTGGTGGGCTGGTCAACCTCCCGGACACCGGCGGCGTACCTATCGAATATATTACAAAAGTTGAGTAAGATGGACACATGACATCGGCATTTCCTAATTTAAACTTGACTTACCAAGCAATCTGCAGTTTATTGCCTCCAGCATCGCAGCCAGTGTTGAACGTTGTTTTACTAAACAAATGAGATTAGTTAAAACTAACTTGCGTTCGATTATGGGCGAGGTGAGACCACCACCTCATGGTAATATTGTTCTGCAAACCAGGCATGGATAAAAATTTGAACGACGCAATTAATAAAATAAATGGATGGGGTTTGCTACGTTCAAATCTATTGAGCAAATAATTTTTCTGTGTATAATATTTTGATGTATCTGTTATATGAAATATCTACATGACTATTAATATTTATTAATGTTGCCAAAAACATTGAAAACTGAATTGGGACGAGTTAAAATTCAAAATTATCATCCATTGTAGATATAAAATTACCTATTGTTAATTTTTCCGATTCATTAAAAACGTTTTCTTAATTCTTTATATGTACGCGCAATACATATGTTAACTCGTTATACGTGTTTAAAAAAACTTATCAAAAATGATTTCCATTACACTTTTGTTGATTGGAATTAATAATTTTAACCTGAATTAAGTAACGCGTTACAAATTAAAGTAACGCATCATTTTTGTTATGTATAGGCGATATATATAACCAAAATATTTTTGATTTAATCTCGTAATTAAATTAAATGAATTTGCGACTATATATATGAAGTCAATCTTTAAGTTGGTTCATTTGTTTTAGTTAAGGTTAAATTTGGAAAACGGGGTATAACCACGTATGTTTATCTTGCCGTGATAAAAAGTTTAATTGGCAGTATTGTTACAGTGACTGGGGATTAAAATCTATAGGTATATCTAAACAAACTTTTGAAATTGTTAAAAATGATGTATTTGATGTCAGTAAAGACAGTAAACATTGAAGCTATTTTGGAGTACCTAATATATAATATTACAAGCATAGGCGTACGCGGACCTTTATTGCAGTGAAGCAGAATTTTTGGTAGCACAATCCGTGTTAAATTATTATTGTACCTATTTTTGAAGATAATTTATTAATATCAGTCATGATTCAATATATAAGATTTGTAATTTATATACTATATTTTGAGAAATAAATTTAGGCTGCAAGAAAAGCAGCTGCCCATCCTACTACTCACGTGCACATGCATATGGTTATAGGAATACAATAACTCTATGTTCAACTTTTATCTTCCTAGTTCGAATAATTGGTTTATATTATAGTATATTTAGGAAATAACAATAATCATAATATAAAATAATGTGTTTTCATATATCATCTCAATAAAGTACTCATCGAATAATTATCAATCGATAATACACAATATCTGCACAACAA
>JACXSJ010003788.1:0-19275 GCA_014851325.1 Pentalonia nigronervosa | reverse complement strand
GATAAAACTGTGTTTATGCCATTCTCAATTAATAAAATAGATTGTAACTTCAATACTATAGCAGTACATGGCTGCGTCAATAATAAAATATGTAGTCAGGAAAACTGCAAAATAATTAAAATGGTTGGAAAAATTCGATATTTGGGTGTTATATTTGATAACAACTTAAAATGGAATTTTCATATTAATAATTTATTAGAAAAGCTACGTTTTATTACTTTTAAATTGATCAAACTCAAAAACATGGTACCTAAACAAACAATGAAAATAGTATATTTTGCATTATATCAATCAAATTTCCAATATGGTCTATTGGTATGGGGTGGCCTTCGGGAATTAAATGCACTAGTAGTTAATCAAAATAATATAGTCAGGATTTGCCTAAATAAATTCACTCTAGAAGGATCTACGAAAGCCAATTACAGAGAACTTGGTGTTTTGCCAATAAGGTTATTGTATAAAAAAATTGCTATTATGTACTTGGTTAAGAAATTTAAATTAGATAAAAATCATAATAAGTTAAGCAATAAGAGAGAATTGAGGAAATTTGACTTAACTATTAATTATACAAATAAATCCTTTGGTCAATGTTTTGTAGATTATCTTGGACCAAAGTTTTTCAATTCTATGCCTTTTGAATTTAAAAAAAAAATACTTAGGGATGAAAGGATTAATATTAAGGGCTTGGTATATAAATATTTATTTCTTGAGTTAAATAATGATTTGATGTAATTTTATTTTATATTTAAGCTTTATAAATTAATATATGAGGTTTTATTTGTTGATCTTAGATTAATATGTTTATTTTATATTTCTTTCTTTATCGTGTATATTTTCTTGATAAAATGTCTAAACTATTTTTTGTATATTTAGCTTTATGCGTACTTAGAACTTTTACTCTATCCTTGTAAATCTATAATTATAATAATTGTATCTTATATTATATAATAACTCTCTTTCTCCAACACAAGCTTCGCTTAAAGGAGAAAGATAATCGAAAATGTTACTCAATAATAATTAATGTATCTATGTCTTTTTCGATTAATAAAAAAAAAAAATAATAATAATAATAATACAATAGTTAAAATGATATAATGCCGTAAATCTGGTAAAATTTCAATAAAAAAAAATTACAAATATTTTATAACGATGCGATATATTAAAATTATAAGACTTAGCCATAGAAAATATATTTTAGAAAATAGTTTTTACGACTTCGATAATATATGAAATATTGAAGTCGGTGGGATTTCTCGCAACTCGATACCAAATCATATTAATATTTACAATAAGATAAATAATAACGAGTGTATAGGTTAATAGGTTATCTGAAATTTTTCGGTTATAATATAATCCGCACTGCACGGCGGCTCGTTTGATACGTTTGAATCAATAATATGATATCCCATCGAATGTTTTAATTACAATTGAATAGTTAATCAATTATTAAATATTGAGCATACGAATCTCACGGAACGCCTGCCTAACTGTCATTTTAATAATGTGTATATTATTTTTAACCGTACAAAGTATCACAATTTATCATAATATATTCAATAATTGCGGAGTTTACTATATATTGCCGATAAGAATTAAAACTAAGACCCAAAGTTCGCATATTATTATATTTTGTTAACACTCTGTGAATCGTTTTGTAGTGCGTTATTCATATCATATCGTGTGATTGCAATCGCGTTATTTTTAACCGTTTATTATAGTATAATAGTCGTTCTATCTTCTACGAAGTAAAATTATAATAGTATAATGTTAGTTCAATGCAACACTCGAGGTCTGAAGGCGAAAAACCATAAAATACGTGGCGTCGAAAAATTAATTTTTTATTTATTTTGAATAACATACGGGTAGAGGTACTTACATACAATTTTAGTGGCAACAATAATTTTAAGTTTGTTGTTATTTCGAATATCAAACGATGTATGTTACTTATGTGGCAAATTATAGTTGATATACCTTCTATGCAAAACGAGTAACAACGTATAAAACAACGATTGTAATATTTATCGTAAAATGATAAAATTGCTCAAAAATATTAATTGATAGTATAATATTAGTTTGCATTTTTCCTACCTTACAATATCATAATGTCACATTCTAGCATCAATCAATCAATACTATTTTCGGGCTTTAATATGATTTTTTCGTGTGAATATAATATTATAATATATTATGAATTTCACAATACTAATATAATCCTATGGTATATAAATAATCGAAAACAATATAAAATACATATTTATATATAATATCTTTAACAGCATTTATAATATATTTTATTATCATTTGATGTAATTAATTTTCACGTTTCAACCCTCTTTATATTATAGCTGACAGATTTCCCCTCTTAAAAGTCTGTTGTACGTTGCACTTTGAAAGATTAATAACGATTATTTTCTATGTTTTATTATTAATTTAAACTTTTTAATGAATTTAAATTAAACACAAATATTTAATGGACGCCCACACAGATATGTCTTTAATTTTTAATTACACGTCATAAATTGAGATTTATTTCGAAATCATTGTTTACGCGTTTCATAGATGCATAGATAGCTTAGTGTGTTTATGAACATTTCGAATTAAATTCTCGTATAGATTATGAAAATATAACTTACTACGACTTGTACTGAGTATGTACCGTCTATATATTAATTTGGAATATATATTTTACAATTTTATGCGTATACTATTTATAATCGTATGTGCAATTGAACAGTCGTGCCCATAATAATAAATTGTCCTGTGCTGTTTGACAATTATTTTAAATTTAATGTTTAAACAATTAATGCAGCATATCATACTACGTGGTGTATAATTGTAATCAATTGATTTTCATTAATTCAATCAAAATATAAAAAAGTGAACTGTTCAATAATTCTTATCGTATACCATTCTGTGGAAAATATAAAGAATGATGTGCAAACATATATATCGAATCATTAGACCCGTTGAAATAATAACCGTTACACATCGTTAATGTTTAAGTGCTCAGGTTAAAAAGTCAATTGCTAATTAAATAGTTTAAGCTAAATGATGGCAGTCGTAAAATAACGTTGCACGGAAAAATGCTCGCAGTTTTATGCGTTTAATTTCTCCTCTCGTCGATGTAATACACGTTTTAAGTTGTTATATAATTCCGATGGTCGAAAGCATTATTATACTTATATATAAAGCAGCCCAATTATTGTAACATGTTTCACACTAGAACTAAGTAGGTACCTAAGAGCCTGAATATGAACCTCATACTATTAGTCATACCTCACCTTCGAGGACCTCACTATATATAAGCAACAGGAAGGAGAACGTATAATATTAATCTACGAGGGAAATTATATTGTACGTGAACTGGATAATTAGAAAAATACACGCTTTGAAATAATATGGAATTCGTGAAATTGTAATAATATTATGGTATACCGACGTTCAGGTAGGTAGCTGCAAAGCCTCGGATTCGTATTTCAATGATAATATATTATAAAATATAATACAACGCGTTAGAATGGGGCGGAAAAAAACATCAATTCATCATAAATAGTATCAACGATTTTTTTTCCTTCTTTTCATAATATATTTTCTATGTTTTTTTTTTTTTTGTCACGCGGGTGACTCGTACTTTTGCGTGAGTAAGAAAAAAAAACAAAATATGCGACAAAAAAGAAACTGATAAAATATTAAAAGAAAAATCACCAGACATTTTCAATAATGATGATGACTTATACCTACAAACCCATACTTTAAAACTTTTTGCACGCACCTCATCCGGTGTATGTGTGTAGATATACTTTTGAGATTTTCCGAACGCCACTTTTCTTTTACCTATACATACCTACCGACACGCAATCATAAATCATCGCCAGCTCATTCGAGCCCATCGTATACACGATATTATCATTACTATATTCACGTACCTAATATAAAATATGTGTAATAATATTATGCAGGTACGTATAAGGCTTGTCACTCACCGCCATTCGTTGCGGATAGTTTCCCGACACATTTTCTGCGTGTGCAAATAGTATATAATAATATTATAGACAAGGTGAGTTCATAGGGGGAGGGGGGGGTAATAGGGCTATGAGTTACTACAGCTGGATCTTAGCCTCATTTAACGATTGTCAAGCCTGGGGAGGGGGAGGCGCGAATCTAGAAATCTGAAATGGGGAAAGGCTACAATTGTTACAAAAAAGAAAAAAAAACAATTTTAATAAAAAACCGACCTAAAATCTAAAAAATTATAAAATGTACAAATATCATTGTAGGTGTTTCTTTAATCAAAAGACTTTCGTATCGTATATTTTTCTCCATTTCGAATCGATAAAGTGGCCGTAACATCATCAATTTTGAATCACCCTGTATACGGGGATTTGAACGTCTATACTTTGGATGTAAGCAGCTTTGTTTAAAAAAAAAAAAAAACGTCTATCCCCCTAGAATTAGACTGAAATCGTCCGCCCACGGGTGAGAGCTATACGTCTCGGCGTTTTTCCATTTTTCGCAAACATATTATTATACATTTATTACAGCTGACATACAGAAAACCGGGTACACACGCCATCGCACGTCCCGCCCAGAACGACAACAACGACGACGATAATAATAACAATATATATTAATGCTGACACTAGTCAAAAGCCAAACTATTTTCTTTTTTTTTTTTTGCTCCGGACTTCCACTGCAGCCACTCTTTCCCCGCCGCTAACCCCCCCCCCCCCGTCAGGGCACCCTTTCCAACTGCCACCTCCTCCCGCCCATCGTCGACGCACCCCATGTATATGCGCACACACAGATATAACATTATTATTATTATTATTATTATTATATGTATATATGCGTGGCGAAGAGTCTAGAGGTTTTCGGCATTTCGGCATTTCGGCGTCGTCGTCGTTGTCGCCGTCGTCCGGCCTCGGATTGATAAATGATGTTGACGGCAAAGGCATCTTGGCGAACTCGGCCTTTCTTCTGTCCACCGACCATATTATATAATATCCACTCCGCCCATTAAGCACGCACCGTGACGGATGAGAGACGCGAGTTCTGCTCCGACCGACGAGACATTATAGGCCTCCTCCGTCCGGATCAGGACGACGACTTACAGTTTTACACGTTTTTTACCGAACGTTTTTTTTTTTTTTTTTTGGAACAACCTAGTCCGTGGTTACTGTGCCTAATAATTACAATTGTACGTTTTACATTTAAAAACAAATTAGAAAAAAAAAATACTACATGCGTTTTAATACATTATATTTAAATTGAAACTTAATAGACGATGCAAAATAATTAAATCAAATAGTATTATGTACCAGTTATTTATAAAAACCTAGTTGAATAACCCGGCTTCGCTCGTGTGTTAAATAATCGATTCGCATATACATCGGTTTTTAATTATAATTAAACTATTTAAAGCTTAGCCATATAATATAGTTTAACTTAATTTATGATGTTTATAAATGAGTCTAATCATACTATACACATATTGTTATTAATAACTCGCTAGAATATTTGGAACAACTTTGTGAAAAAAAATCGTTAAATTATTTAAATGGCACGCTTAGAAGCCCTAAGCTTTAAATACAATATTCCTGAAGATCAGACAAAAAAATGAAAAATCGAGAAACGTGGTGACACTGAGTAAAGTATTTAGAACTACTCCGTGAAAAATATTGTAAAAAAGTTCAATATAGTGTTATCAGAAAATCGGAACATAAAAAAAGTTAGTTCTTTTATATACATAAGAATAAAATCACGATAATTTTCCATAAAAACTAGTAGGCAATATCATTATTTGTGCAACATACACGGAAGATGTATATATTAAAAAAAAATATTAGTAGATACAAATTTGAATAATATCATTTAACATGAATGTTCGGTGCAATTTTAAATTCGTAATACTCTATGAATATATATTATGATTATAATAGAGTCGTAACTATTAGCGTTTAATTTTTAATTTAAATATTATGATCATTTGAATGTAAGCGAGAGAATAATTTTTAAAACGTAAAAAAAAAATAAGGATAAAACGAGTTACAAATATTTTTACTTTGAAAAATAATCTTCTAGAAATATACGACCTATACACACCGCGCATGCTCGTATTATTATAGAAATAAAAATGAATAAATTGAGTACAATTTTAATTAAAACTATTTTAGCAGGCATAACCTACCTACTGTTTAAAGTTCAATATATATATATAATACATATACTCGTGTACTTAATAGTAACCGTGGTACACATTATAGATGTTCGTTATACGCATAATAGGTACTTTCATTATGTTTTATTACCACATGGTTTATATACCGGCTAATACAACAAAGTATATAGTTATTGTTTTATCCTTCCGTTTGTTATCACCACAATCTACGCACGTCGTCTTATTATCTATTTATTTTATATATTATTATAATATTATTTTAAATTAATAAGCCGTAACCGCGCTAACCACCACCGCATATATCATTACGCCTCATTAATAATGGTAATATTTAAAATGATTACGATATAAGTAATAGAAATTGTTATATTTTCCGTGCAACGCGGTCGGGGGAACGACCAGTTAAATAATATAAGATATCCAGGGAGAGCGTATTATATACAGTAGAATCGCGATTATCCAAACCTCCGTTATACGAATAATAGGGGGCTATTATCCGAACTGCAATAATTGACGTTTTCGGACGTCACAGATTTTCGTCAAATCGAAAATCGATAATTTTGTCAAAAAAATACCATAAATATATATCAAATGTGTATATTATGTTTCTATGTAATTAATACAATATGTATATGTTCCCAAATAATTAATAAAAATAAATTCTAAACAATGCAATTTAAATGCATTTAGTAATAAAACTTGTATGTATTTTTTTTTTTGTATGTAGGATTATAAAAATATAAATTAAATATATATCAAGATGTACGTATACATACAATGTGCTTATTAAAACAATATCCAGTATCCAAACTAGATCCCAATTAATTCGGATAATCGAGGTTCTACTGTATATATAATTACCGTAGCCAATAATATTATAGACTATAATATCGTAAATAATAGTAACTTCAATTGCTAGTCGTCAGATGTATATTATAATTGCATAATTTAATAAATAGTTACATACGGTGTACATACTTACAACTAGGTTTGTCCCGTAGCTCGGTAAAACACGATTTAATATAATACGATATAATATTTAATCCGACGTTGCCGAAATTTTGTAGTTCATTATGCTTACATATTACTACACCAATAATTATTATCATACCAGACTCACACGAGCAACGAGCCGCTAGTCGAGCCCCGCTTTATCAACAATGTTATCGATTAATAAATAATTATATAGTTCCGGAGCAATATTAGTTTCATTTGTAATATATATTACTGACCATTATTAAACGCGACGGTTTAAACTTTTAGCACTGCAGGGGAATCATTAAAGTTATTAACATAAATAACTGTTCCAAAATGATTATAGAAATAATGCAGTTTATAGTAGTGAGTGTTCAATCGCCCATAATAGCCGTGTCATACATGGCGTCAAAAAATGTTTGCTTTTTAGTTTTTTACTATGGATGTAAATAGTATAAAAATTATTTTTATCAGAAAGTGGAAAATAATTAGGTCTAGTGAATTTATACAAATATAAATTAATCAAAGAACGAAAAAAGTTAATCTTTTGAGACGGAGCTGTACCAATAAGAAATATTCGGCAATAATATTCTCAGGTTTAGATAAACGTTATGTGATTGAAACGTCTTCTGGCCAATACATATTAATATTTATCGTAAATATAGTTCGTAATTGCAAATTGAAAAATCGCAGAGTTTTATATGCTCAATCTTTTGTATTTTTATGTCATTTGATACGCAGACAGATTTGCTAGATCGTGTCGTAAAAAATGTGTTTTATAGCCTCGTAGCTACACGGAGTTTCCTTGATCGATGTCTGTAGAGAACTGCCGTATATTACAAATCAAGTGGGACACGATCATGTTAATATAACTAAGGCTGGGACTAAAATGACCTAAAAAAAAAAAATGCTTTTATGCCCTAAAAGTTCTAAATAATGCACTAAAATATTTTTTATCTATATAGATATGCAAAAATGAATCTCTATTTAACTTGAGAACGCCTTCAACAATTTCATTCGTCTTATTTTTAAATGAAAGAGTATATTATTGCAAGTCAGGTTTTAGGCTTGATTTCAATTCTATAAGTTAAATTAAAAATTGAAAAGTTCTGAAGAAACTGAAAGTTATTTATGTAAAACTGTTTTTTTTATGAGATTACTATTAGTTACATATTTTATTGCTATTATAATTTGTAGAAATATACCATATTAAACATTTTTTTTTAGGAATAAATCAAAAAAAAAAAAACAACTCTGTAACACGCGCAACTGTCACAATATTGCCACAGGTGGATTGCCTACCTGATAATTTACTGCTCGTGCATAAACACTGGGCAACTAGTTCTTAATAATTTTGGTGTAAATGATAATTGATAAATTATTAAATATCTTTTAAAGGACTGAGAAAGGGTTTTACAGACATAACTAATCATTTTTGCCTTCTTAAATCTGAAAAAAACAATTATTTTCATACAGTTTAAAATTATTTTTAATAACTTATATGAGAACCTTTATTATAGTTTGTAAATTTATATAAAAATCATGTAATAGTATTAAACAAGCACCAGCAACACGTGGTCCTCAGAACTTTTTTCTGTGGCCCTCCAAATATATGTCATGGGGTTTAAAATTTTAATTTTATATCTTGAGTTATAATAAATAAAATAGAATCGTGACTAGGTATTATACTTTTACGAATATAAGCTATGCGCTTATTTTACATTGTTTTCAAGTTCTCACAAAATATAATCTTTTATAACCATAATATATATAGTATATATATATATTAGATACAATTAAATTACGACAAATACTCAACTGGCTATGGCTTTAGTGCAGTTCCTTTTGAAATATTCCAACGTGCAAATATCGAATAACCATCGTTAAGTTTGAATTCAAAAATCACACCAGAAACTAAATATTTATATCCCTTTGAGCCCAAGAATTAATTAATAATTTTTCTAAATTTTTCTATTTAATTTTTAAATTTTCTCTACTTTGGTATTTATTCGTATTTTATAAGTTAATAAGAACATCCTCAAAATGTGTAACTCATAATATGATTGTTGGTATCCATAAATATATTTGTATATATGTTAAAATTGTATTTTTAATAACTATTATTTTTATTTTGTATGCGATCCTCAATGAAAAGCTGATAAAAAATATGGCCCGCGTAAGTAAAATAGTTTCCGACCCCTGATCTTAAAATACAATTTCAAATAAAAAAAAAAAACAAAACACCAAAAATTCCCAAAAAATCCTAAATTGCTCTGCAAAATACAAAATAAAAACTTCTTGTTCTGATTCAAAAATACACGAGACGTAAATGTTATAAAACTAGCATCGCGTAGGAAAACAATACAAAGTGCATCGAAATCCCAGCTTTAAATATAACTGTTTGTTAACATCTGCATTATTACACATTTACACATAATATATATTATACCATATCATGTTAAAGCTGTATTGTGTTATTTAATTATTTATACCGATCCATCCATAAAATATGATATTGTAATGCCGTTAAAAGAAAAAAAAAAAACACAATACAATACAATATTATACGGAAATCGCATCTGTAGCTCGAGGAAAACTTTTGAGACGCCTGCCTTTACCTTTGCTCGCCGAGCGGGACGGCGGCGACAATGTCGAAAATACAATTTATAAAACGAAATTCGTAAGAGGCGCGTATTATTATAACGCGAAACAAGCACAAAAGCTAACATAGAACACCGCCGCGCGCAAGAGGGCTGCTGCAGTACATCACTTACGCCACAATAACTCCGTGCAGGCATAAGCCGGGAAATAGTAACACAATGAATTATGAACCGGCCGTGTAGACGTGACACGGGTAATTTTATGGAAAACGCTTTTCCTAACTCTGAAACAACACGAGCGGAGAGTTAGTGATGTGAGGGGGTGGGGTTGGGGAGGAGAGACGAAATTGTTCATAAATCGTCTCCTCTAAACCCGATCGACTCGGGGGGGGGAGGGGGGGGCGATTATTATGATATTATTATTTCGGCGTCCGTCATGTCGCAATTTTTTCTCGTCCTGAATCGTCGTGAAAAAAATTTAACGTCATCGTAGGCGACCACAGACGTTATTATAATATCGTGACCGCAACGTGCAATGTCGTCCAAACACAATGCAGGTACCTGCTACGATGTTGTAACCGCGTGTGGCGAGTATACCTAGGTATAGCAGGTATGCGCGGCGTGGCGGCGTTTCGAGTCGTGCGAACGCAAACGGTTAACCGCAAAAATCGCCTGGTTAGCTTTAGTGGGTAGGTGGGTGGGTGGGTGGGTATACGCAACAACTGCAGTGTGTATAATCCGCCGCTGCTGCACCATTACCGCGATAACCGTGCGGCGGTGGCTTGGACTTTCATCGTTAAATATGGCATTCAAACGAACCCGAAATTCTGCGAGCTTTAAGTACGGTTGTGCGCATAAAGTCCATTTTACAAACGAATGAACCCCGTTCCGCGTGTTATATACATATATTTATAAATGTACATAATACATGACCGTATGACGTAAGCACGCGTAACGATCGGCTAAATTATTCAGTGCGATTTCGCGTCCAAATTATCATAATTTAAACTCGAACGTCTACGGTAATTATTATCTTCATTAAAGGTTTCAAAAATTTCAATTTTCCGTCACGGATTTTTCTAGTCGATTTCTACCATCTCCCACTGGCGATCACGCTTAAAATGCAACACGACTCAAAATATTTTATTGCAAATGGCTTATTATTATACTTTGTGCGTGTTGAACAAAATGTAAATTCCGCCGTACAAATGTCGAGAGCTTTGGCGTACAATATAATATATGTACTGACGCATGTACATTGTTTAATATTAAACGTGAATCTCGAAATCTCGAATATATAAAATCAACTCTGCTACTGTCCGAATGCACATAGTGAAAAATTATTAGAGTATTTAAAATTCAAAAAATTATGTTTATGTCCGGAAAAAAAATATCTTCAAATTATTATAAACGCGACGGATCGCCCTTGAAAAATGCACACCAAATGATTCAATTACCTATCTCACTTTAATTCCAATGTTTTGACCGTCGCGAAATAATTAGTTTTTAGGCTCAAACGTTATCGACGACTATGAGAGCATCATAATATAAATATATTTTATTTTTTTCTAATGTTCATTGAAACGACCTAAAGGTCTTCATCAACGCTTATCACAAGTGGATAGTAGTGATCTACTTATTTATGTATATATCACTAAATGCATGAACCCCCCCCCTTCTTCAAGAGGAGACATGTGCGGTCTTCACTCCTAGTTGGAAACCGGATGATGCAATCGGACGACGGCACATGAAAATGGCGATTGCATAGAATGACACAAAGTTTTTGCACTTTGCTATGAATCGAACCGATGACTGTGTGAGTCGCAGTCAACTGCGTGACCACTGCGCCATTCCGGCCCCAAATAAATATATATATACAGTAAAACTTCCGTTAGCTGTAGCCTCTATGTAACGATAATATTTTTTTTTTTTTTTGGTCCCTTCAAGTGTTATGGGAAAAATACATACCTCTACATAGCAGGTAATCTGAATAACGTTCAAAATATAATAGAAAATATGTGTAAGAAATTTAAAGTGCGTGGTTTGCCCAAATTATTTAGGGCAGTTTAAAGAGTTATCTTATCGAACTTTCACGATAACGCTAGTTAAGCAGCTTTTTTTACTCTTTAAAAAATTGACGTTGATGGTTTTACTTTATTAAAAAACAGCAGAAATTCATTCTGAAAAAATTTGTTCAAATAATAACATTTTAAAACAACTAATATTACTCAATATTTTTAATTTTAATATACATTTCACATTATTTTAAATTCTAATATTCAACTTTTTTTTTTAATTTTAAATTGTACATAATATAGTAAATAAATTTTTAGTGATGCACAATATATCATAAATACATTGTTTAGTATTTGCATATTATTATTATGTATTTGTTTTTTTTTTATCTGGAAATATTGCGCTTCTGTTAACGATAATCTCTATAGGACGAGGTCACCTCTAAGTAGCGGGTCATTATTTCCCGTGCCTTCAGTGACCGTCATATGGAAGTTTTACTGTAGTTACAATTTATAGGCACTTATGCGAACGAATAGATTTTGTTTGAATTCCAAAAGTTTCATTTGCACGACCGATAGAAACCTGGAAATAGAAATAGTGAAGTAGATAATAATATTATACATTGAAATCAATACGGTACGAGCACCACCGATCCAGTTGGAGTGAATTAAAACGAATTAGTGTACGGCCTATAATTATTACGAAAAGTAATTAAAAGTTTTCATCGAGCAAGAGTAATTCCTAGAATTTTGCACGAACGGAATTAAATTACTGTTTAAAATATATGTCAACAGGTGTACGACGTTTGTTAACAGATGTTTTTATTCTAGTCTTCGCTGTTGATGTATAATTTAACGCTAAGTTTGGACACATTAAGTCACCAACGTGGACTTGTTGCGCATCCCCAAAAATTTCGGCACCCCTTTCGCCATCTTCTACAGTAGTGGTGTTGGCGGTGTACAATAATAATAATAATAATAATAATATACATGTACGTATACTTTGGTCGGTCCTTGAATAAATTATCACCGAAAAGTCAAATGGTTTTTTGCAGCTACCGCTGTGCCTGCACGGTCGTATGATATTCTATTATTTGGTCGGTAGTGCGCAAAAAACGAATAACAATATTATTGCGCTACGCGAACATGGGCGGCGTAATGATATATCACGGGAGTGCAAATTAGTTTTCATGGGATTAAAATAATTAATGAATAAAATAATAACGAAAAAAAAAATGATTTACATTTACGTGTTATGATCTTAAATATATTATAAAAGGCCGAGACTTCAAAAACTTTCGTCTAGGACGCGAGTATAATATTATTACGAACGAGGCCGAACACTGAACTCGCGCGTGTGTAAAACATATACAGGATGATTTTTTAAGCACGATAATCCTATTTGTATGCTTAAATCATGCATATACGTATTCAATTCTGATTTTTGGAATCTATTTAAATACACTCGATGACCATATTTTTGAATTCTTGAAATTCATTGTACCACTCGAGGATGATCCCTTGACAATGTAAACTTCCGTTTATCAAATAAGAATAGCCCCCTTTTCCACTTTAAATTATTCGGTAGATATTTTTTTTTGAAAATTTTTATGCAATTAAATCAAAATCCGAAAGTTTAGTTTTTGAGTTTAATAATTTTGTGTAGATACTAAGGATAATATGACTATTGTAATGCATTGAGTAAATATGGGGACTTAGATAATTTTAAATTATTAGTGATTACTGATTACTAATGATCAATAATTTAATATAAAAGGTTTGTGAAAATGGTCTGAATATAATAAATACTTAATGTAATATTACATAATAATAAGGTTTATATTTTTGTAAAACCATTTTTAAGAATTAATAACCTTGGTATAAACATTTTAATCGTTCAGAAACTACTCATTAGAATTTTTATTTAGATACTCCAAAGTTTTTAAAAAAATCATACGCTAATTAATAATTGTTGGTAAAAAATGGTCGTTCACGTTTGATAAAATAGAAGTTTGTATCGCTACAGTTCACAGTAGGTGCATATTTCCTTGAGTAGTACAAAAAAAAACAATCAGGAATTTTCAAATAGGGTCTTTAGGTGCACTAAAAAATTCTAAAAATCCGAATACGAATGTACGTATATTGCTAGGGAAAGGGAATATGGGAATGAGGGGGCTCAAAAATTCACCCTGTATATGTTTATATTATTATAAACAATTTGTTAATAAGTGATGATAATAAATGAGTTTTATTTCTTAAACGTATTATGCGGGTTCACTTCCCGTCGTCATCACTGTTCGCAAGACAATATCGTTCTCGAGAGGAACCCGAGTATATTATGTACACAAGTGCGAGGCTTTGGATTCGATAACAGAGGGGCTGTGTTGGCGAGAGGGAAACTACGGGTAGATATGGGTAGATGAATACTACATCTAATATTACATATTGAAGTTTATTTTTTAGGACTATTATTCTTGGTATAAACATTTTAATCACTCAGAAACTACTCATTAGAATTTTGATTTAGATTCACCAACATTTTCAAAAAAAAATCATGCGCTAATTAATAACTTTTGGTAAAAATGGGGGTTTATATTTGAAAAATAAAAGTTTGTATCACCACAATAAACAGCTCCTTAAGTAGTACAAAAAAAAAAATCAGGAATTAAGAAAAATGTAATCTCCGGGTAAACCGAAAAATTCTAAAAATCAGAATTTGAATATATGTATGCTGTCAGAGAAAAGCTTATAAAAATACCCTGTATTATAAACAGTTAGTCTAACGTAATAAATAATGATAATAAATGCGTTTTATTATTCCTAAACGTATTACGTACTTCTCGTCGTCGTCGGAGTAGACAATATCGTCCTAGAAAGAAACCCGAGTATATTATACACACACAAGTGCGAGAATTCGGGTTCGATAACATAGGGGCTGTGGTAGTGAGAGGGTGGCTATGTCCTCTCGACGATTTCTCCTCCCCCCCCACTCCCGCGAGCGCGTGTGGACGGAAAAAAAAAGTCATTTGTAGTAATGAACGACACAAAAATATATTATATTATATAATGCGCGCGCGGACGAAGAAAAGAGAAGTTGACGTAATGGGCAATCGGATCTGAATCCGGCGTCCCTTATTTTTATGCCCTCTCTGCAGCCTATCCTATCTCTCTCCTTTTATTATTAACACATATATAATAATATAAAGCATTCGCAATCATTTTTATTGCCGTCTCTAGTTTACAGCTTTTGAAATCCGGCCAATGTATATACTAAAGAACTGCGCGCGTGTTTACATATTATTCTTACGGCGCGGCGGACCTTTAACCAAACGATAATATATAGTCGGTAAACTTTATTTCCGTTTTATATACCTGGCATATACCTACAGCTACCTACCTACCAACGGGATATTTTTTTTGTGGTTCACGGTTTTATTTTTCATGCTATATTACATACCTATTCGGCGAGATTCGATTATACCCACGACTCACACGAGAAATCCGCAAGGATATCATCATCAATCGGTCCCGTACACGGCGATGACTTCAATACCTACCTAAAACGCCGTTTACATGGCCCGTAGCTGTAACCCACTTCGGATCTTTTTATGATGCATATAATAGAGGTATCTACCTGTTTATTGCATACGGTATAAAATATACATGACGTGTACCAGCTACTACGGGCGGAAAATAAATGACTCTTGTGTAATATTATGATCAAATCCGATTTCCTTAATTCGACACAGTAATGCGTAAAATGATAATATATAAATATAATATGTCATTTATAATAAATGCATTTTTGTGGTTGTCGATAGTATTAGACATCATGTTCGCTAGCGTCTAACCCAGCTGTTCCCAACCTGGAGGTTATTACCCCTTTAAGGGGTAAAACAGGATTTTTTGAGAGGTATATACAATACAATATATACATTGTACGTAAATATTATAAGACTACATCTTATAATTTTTTTTTTTAATTTGTTGACAAAAATATTATATTATTAATGACTAATGACTATAATATGATAGCCGATTACATTTATGGAAAATAATAACTACGAAAAGCTCCCTGTAGTATATTTATCATGTATGTTTTTTACAACAGTTAGAAATTAACAAAAAAAAAAAAAAAAAAAACTATAATAAATATTATAGAAATTGTTTTAGACTTGTTTTTATTTTTTTTAAATATGGTCATTCTATGACATCTTATAATAGTATGCAGCAGATGTGTACATATAAGAATAATTATTTTTTAATAAGACTTTATTTAAATAACATTTAATTGTGTACGGACTACATATTGTTATTAATGTCACGATAAAAGGTCGAATACCTAAAGGTATCTGTTACTGTGAATTATATTTTTAATAACTACGATATTGAGAATTTAGGAAAACTCTGCAGTGTTCAAAAATTAAACTTCACAATTTATGCTGAACATTATTTTAGTATACATAACTAGGTACCTACCCATATAATAATTATCGTACTAAAATTCAAACATTTAGATATAATAATACAACGTTATTTGTGCGAGTATCCTTAATTTTATGTTATAAAATATATTTTATGGTTTAAAATTACACTCGGTCATAATAAACAACTATATGTAATTTGTTGATTTATTTTAATTTGGGGTTTTCTTTAAATCGTGTTTTTATGTGCCAAATATATTTTATCACATAGTTATAACCCGAATGAAGTCGTAAAATTGTATTTAATGGTATTCTAAAGTTGTTTTGAGGTCACTCCATGGCATCAAACTGCACTTGATTCCATTTACGGTCCAATGTTTCTGTTTTTTTTTTTTTTTTTAAACGAATCGTACTATACATTTCGGAATAACATTTTTACACACACGATTGTTTAGAGTACCTAATACAATAATTTGTACGATATTATAATTCTGTTTATCTTACAATCTACTAAGACTAGAGGAAAAAACTATTCGAGTTGTTTAAATACTGGAAATCGAAATACTCTCATACGACTAGAGTAAAAAAACAATAAGTTATAAAGAAAATCAGACCGGATACAGAAACCAAGTGTGGGGGTACTCGTCGTTTCGCTCCGCTCGCCAAGATCTAAATTGTATATTTCGAAGGTTTTGTATTTTTACACTTAAATTATCGCTGTGGAGTTGTGGACTCTGGAATTTAATATAGCAATTTAAAATAATTATATACCTACGAAAAAATGAGTACACACGCACAAAAAAAAAAAAATAAAAATAAATAAGTAATAACGATCATAAAATATATTAACCAATTTCGTATGATTTTGGGCTTTGGACTTGGAATTAAAAATATATCGTCCGAAATAGTGGATATCGCAGGTCGAATTAATTAATTGTTGTGATGAACAATAATTTAAGCCAGTTCGTATCTGCAATGCAAACAGGTATGCTTACCTTGAACTATAAAGTATATAACAACTATTAACTATAATAGTCAAAACTCAAATTTGTAATTTATAATAATGTTGGGAATTCTTTGTCTTATAATTTATCATGTACCTGCAAATCGTTTGTTTTAAATTATAAATTACGACAATATTACTAAAGATATATTATAATTCAAAAATAATCAAAGTCATAAAGTTTACATTTGACGAATGTAAAGATTGTATTTTTTTTCAAACACAAATTTTAATTTAATCCACGGAACTTAGATCTACAAAATTTAACTAGGTATTCGATTTTTAGCGAAATTATGTTTTTTTCCCCACGAAATTAATTATCTTTGACGACATTGCAATAAACGATAGCACTATTATCAATAATTATTAATATTATAGCTATTATTTATGATTTATGTGGGACTAATTATCACAATTGACGATAAATAATTAAAAATAAAACATTTATTTTCATAGTAATTATTGTATTTGTTATATTAAGAAGAAAATCATACAAGTGTTTGTTTGAAATAAAATTATTACCATCAGCAATATGGCGTGCACACATATTTTACGATTTAACATTATGTTCATCAAACACAGTCATTTTAATTATTTTCGTCTCAAAATGGGTTAACATAGTGGCGAAATTTATATAGCCATCAAATTTCATCACGACTTTTTGATAATTTTTTACACTATAATCGCTGTTTAGCACGAAGGATTTTTGTTGAAATATCACTTATTTTTTCGGTCGTTTATATATATATATTTTATTTTTTTTATGCATAAACAAATTATTACATGTAAAAGTACTTAATCCATGTTTGTACTTAATATTTTTATTATTATGCCTAAAAATTATAATTATTTTTTTTTAAACTTCTACGATTTTATTATAATTGTGATTATGTATAATATTACTTTATAAGTCATAGCTGATATCTATAATACAACTTATTAATAAAGATGTTTATTGTTTTATAAACTATGAAATAAAATTATATTAATTCTTTTTAAGTAAACTTTATTTCCATTCAAATATTGGCTACATATTATTATTATCATATTAATGGAATATACGTCACGATATTATTTTTGCATATTAGTAGGTATTCTGTATTAAATTATATTGTATCGGACATTAAAACGCATTAATTATATTATATTAGTTATATCAGTACGAAACATTTAGCATAATTTTATCATAGTATTAAATAAAACAATCTCTTTAATGATAAATGTTGCTAAAAATAAACTAATTAAAAAAAAACTAATTTTATAAAGACGAAACATTTCACAATGTATGTTAATTCTTGAATTAATGTTCAGACACTAATTATAATATTATATTATACCGAGACACTCATTTGTCGTATGCAATTGCACACCTTTAAAATGATGAATCAAATTAATAATCGTGTTTTAACTTTGATTTGTAATGATAGATAGTTAGCCATGCCTTGTTAAACTTGCAAAATGTAGCACAAAGGATGACGGTAATAATTAACTTGGTTTGACGAGAATGAAAAAATAAACAATATTGAAAAATCAAATACAATACATTTTGAACTCTGATTATTTTTGTCATCCAAGCACAAACGTCATCACGACAATGAATACTATTAATAAATATTAAAATATTCAGATAATTTTAACGGAACTGTTTAAACAAACGCATAAAAAGTTCAATTTCCATCGAACATAAACTGTATAAAGCACAATGTTAATAATGAAAAACCTTACTTTATGCTACTCGACAAATAGTACTTATTGATTTAAAGATCAGTCTATACATATTGTACATATGGTCCATCTATGTATATAATATGTAATCAATATCTATCGCGATTTTTGTCAAATGAATACAATTCTCTCTTTACACATTGTCAATTCAACACAATTTTTTCTTCTCATAACGTATTATTCTTATTGTTTATGCTAATTGTAGGTCCACATTTTTCTGCACAGATTGTACATAGGTATATAATATATTATATGATATTGTAATATTATAACCATCGGAAATATTTAAATTAATTACGAAACACGGGGAAATCATTTATCTGTTATAATGTCGGCGGCAAATTTATTGTATAGC
>JACXSJ010003787.1:0-19266 GCA_014851325.1 Pentalonia nigronervosa | reverse complement strand
AGGTAAACCTAATGTTTAATTTTTTAATGGCCGAAATATACGATAAGTATAAGATTAGCATAGGTAATTACCTAATTAATTTGAACAATTTATAAATACATTTATAACTTAAATAAAAATTGAGTTTGTTATTTATTATTAATACGTTCTAATAGATCCATTAAAAGTAAAGAAATAAACAACATACTTATTTTCGTTTTTTCTGCTTTAAGTTATTTTTTTTTTTTATAGTTCTTATTCATACACAAATTAAAGTAAAAATTATACAGTAGTTAAAATTAAAATAAGGTATAAATATCACCGTAATAAATAGTAGTAAAAATGTTAATCCTTAACATTCCTAGATTAATTATTTTTAGAGTTACAGGCAAAAAGCTGAAAATCGAGTGCATTTTTTTTCTAATTTTTTTTTTTTTTTTTTTTAATTGCCATAGCTTGGTTAATTTTTGACTTAGAAAGTTGGTTTAATTATCAAAAAAAATAAAAAAAAAAAATAGCCAAAAAATAATTAGTGGTTGTAACAAGTGGTTGCTATTAAAAAAAAAAAGTTGACTTGCGCATGCGCATGACTAATTAAGTAAAAAAAAATTCAAAGGCCTTTAAAATGTGTATTTTTATGTCATAATAACCAATCAAAAAACAGAATTAAAATACAGGGCTCTACGCAAAGATATTGAGTGTTCTCGATTACCGTTTACACACTGTATATTACCCATAATCATATCAAAAATCTATAAGGGACACATTTTATAAATATGATTATTACTTGAATCATGCTCTTCTCTAAAATGGGTTAGTTTATATTTTTTTGGAGAATATCCTGCTTTTTTAAAATTGAAGTCTAAGATATTAAATAGATATTAGGTGGATTGTCTGAAGTATCATCGTCATTAAATATATTTTTATTGTTGAGAAAAAGGTCTAAATCAAGGCGGAAGTCTTTAAGCGATTCAGTTACATTTTAATTACATTCTAATGCAGAAAGTGCATAATCCTTGTCTTTGTCTGTATTATCTATTTCTTCATCTGCACTTGTAAGTCTTTAAAACCAATAACCACATTATTTTGAGATTCTAAAAAAATTTAAAAAATGTAATTTTTAAAAAAAATTGTTTTAAACTTTTAAAATATTTACCATTAGATGAAGATTGCTTTTCTTTACATTCATTGTCAATACAATAATTATTATCATTAATAATATCTAAAATAAAAATAATAATTATATAGGCACACCTACCTATAGTATAGCATATTTTATAATTACCAGTTGTATACATGAATGTTTCTTGATTTTGTTGTAGACTTTGGTATCATTTATATTAATTGTAGTATTTACTCCGAGTTAGAGTAATTACTTCTAAGTTACTGGAATGTATGTGTTAAATTTGAATTTAATGATAAATCATACAAAAACAATATATGTTTATATACTTCTTAGATTTTTGTTGCACGAACTACTTATGAGAAACATAATAGTTTTACATTTTCAATCCTTAGCTATAATTTTTAGTTTAATTATTAGTTTCATACATTTTTAACTACAAAATAATTTACAAATTTTCATGATATTGACGAGTATTGTCAAAATTTTAATTTCTAACATTTATCATTTAACATTTATTTCTAACATTTCTAACATTTATAAAAAAAAACCGTTTTTATGTATAATATTTTATTTTTAAATAGCTAATCACAACTTATGAGAATCTTGATTTACATTTTCAAGATTTTGACCAAGTGAAAAAAATCGAAAATGTCGAAAATTGTTCATAAATAAATAAATCTCATATAAACATTTGAAGAAAATTCGAAATATCTCAATAAAACTCAAGTAAGTATCAAGTAAGGTAATTAGTTTTTGAAATACACTAAAAAAAATAAAATCGATTTTGTTAAAAACCGGTTTTGCGTAAAAATTTCATTTTTTCCATAATTTGTATTTTTTTTTCTCGATTATTTTAAAAAGTACTAGGAATTTTTACTTTTGATTCCTCTAAGTACCAATTCAATCCAATTTGTTACCAGAAACTACCCCAAAGTTAAAATTGAAACATAACATCTATAAAAAGTGTCCCCGGATAAATAACTAAACTTTTTTAATCAATACATTTATCGCTTTGTTTAGAGTGTAATTTTTAGTGTAATGTCACATTTAAATAAAAAGTAATTAGATATAATATTATTATTACACATTTAAAATATTTCAGAATGAATTCCACTACTGAAACAGATGTTAAGCGATGGGCTTTATCATTGGAAATGTTAATGGATGATGAAATCGGTAAATGGTTTAATTTGTTACAATTTGCTCTTAACAAAATCAAATTTTATTAGGAATCATTTATTCAATATACTTTAATTACCTAGATTTCTGTTTAATGTTGCTTTTAAAGGTAAGAGCTTATCAATAGCTCAAGATTGCTGTGTAATACATTTCTTTTGTTCCTCTTATCTTATGTATGATAGTATAACGAACTATTTAGATGAGAGTGATTTGTGGTGGTCTTCGTATTTTCATTTTTGTGGAGATATACAATTTAAAAAACCAACAGACGCGTGGTTCCGGTAAATTTTTATCGACCTTCAAAGCAGGAAAAATAAGTGCCTTACGATTTCTTTCCGGTCGCTTTTAATCAAAATAATATGGTCAGTAATAGAGTGGTGGGCAAAATTGAATAATTACCTACACTAAAAATTTGTAATTATGTTATGACTTATGGATGTAAGTGAAATCGTCATGCGGATTGCACCTGTTGCAGTAACATAACATATTGTAGAAATTTGACAACACATGTTTTTATTATTTACAAAATTATATAAAATAATAATAAAAATAATTTGCATTGGATATTATATAGAAAGATATAGGTATTGTATTAAATAGTACAATTTGTGTACCGGATTTGTGAACTGTACATCAATGCTATTCTAAGTACAAATTTTTAGTTTGGTAGTTTTTTTATTGGTTTATTTAACACATAGTGTTCATACATTTTTTACTGTAATATAGGTCTTCAAGAGTTTACAAAATATCTTCAAAAAGAATATTCCCTTGAAAATATAAAATTTTGGTTGGCAGTAAGTGATTTTAAAAAGAAAAAAGAGTTAGAAATTCTACAAGAATCAAAACAAATATACAAGTGAGTTTCATAGGAAAATATTTTATTATTATATGATAAAATAAATATCTCAAAATATCTAATTGTTAATAATTTCTTAAACAGTTATTTTCTTATAGAATATTTATATCAGACAAATTAACAGTACATAATTTTCAGCGAATTTTTATCTCCTGGTGCTCCGTATGAAATTAACATAGATGGCAAAACAAAAGAAAAAACACTTGAAAACATGAAATTCCCATCAAAATTTATGTTTGACGCTGCTGCAGATCATGTGTACACATTACTTTTAAAAAGGGATAGCTATCCTAGATTCATCCGTTCAGAACATTACAAAGACTTGCTTGTTAATGGAGTTCAGCCTTTTAATAAACAAAGGTTTTTTAATACAAACAGTTCAATTTTCTATTATATTTTTATATTTTAAACGTTAAGACACTACATTTACAAAAAAATGTAAAGTTTTTTATTTATAATTGTATTGCCTCTGTTTTTTTTTAAATAAATTGAAAATTTAGTTTCTTCCTATCTTAGACAATTTAGTTTTTTCAGATCATATATATATATATATATATATAGGTATAATAACATTTTTACATAATAATACTTAAAATATAAACAATATTGAATCATAAAATCGAGTTGGTGACACAAATGTCAAATTTGATATTAATTTATATTATTATATATAAGCACATATCAATGAACATAAAATGTGAGTACAATGATTTATATTTTAAACATAGCAAGATCAAATTTATTAAATAAAAGGTAAATTGGCAAAATAACTTTATTTAATTGTACCAGATTTGAATTTTAGTGTTTTTATAACATAAATGCTCATATTCAAAATTAAAAATGTAAAAAAAAATATTGGATACCAAAAGTGGAAGTATATGAGTATTAATCTATCGACTATCGTACTGTAGTCATTTAGATAATTAAAAATATTATCAGATATGGAAGTTGCAAATAAAATTTATTATTATACCCACACTCGTTAGAGTTGCAAGTAATTAATATTTATTGAATAGTAGAAATGTATTTTGAAGATGATATATTTAGTTTTTTTATGATGCTGATCTATGTTCCTTGTTTTGTGTGATAATTTATCGCTTTGTCTTATTAATTATATTACATTATTATGCGGAAATGCAATATTTTAGTTACTTAGTAATTCTTTATTTGTTTACGACGTGCTATAACTGGCCATGCATGCATTATATTATAATTGTATCTAGTTTCTTTAGAATCATAGTTAAGATTAAAAATGAATTTTGTAGTTCTACAATTTAGTACCAAGTATATTCTTGACCATATCTAGTGTATGCTTACTTAGCGATGATAGAATATATGAAAACTTTTGTGCTGGTTAATAAACATTCTCTTTGTAGTAAAATGATTAAACACGTTAGCGCAGCTTATATTATACAAGCTTCATAATCATATATATATATATATATATATACAATTAAATCATAATTAGGAAAATGATGTGCCTAATAATATAGGTACCAACTGTTCAATTCTAAATATTCTAATAATTTTTAATTTTAGTTAATAAAATTTTAATTACAAACTTTTATTTCTCCGATTTCTATTTTTTTTATATCCTAGGCCTAGTACAACTTTAAACTTTAAAAAATTTAAAAATTAATTTTGATCTATTCATCCTTTTATTCGCAATTTTACCAGTGACAATATCGACACCAAACTGTTCATTTTTAACTTTAAAAAATAGAAACTTTTATATTATGTTCTTTTATGGAAGAAAAATAATAGAACAGACTAGTAAACTAGTTTATTATTTATTTTAATATTAATATAAACGTTTAATTTACTTTAAATTGAGTAATATAGATTAGGAATAATTAAGTTTGAAGTTTGGCAATTACATTTGCAGATAACAAATAATTTTTTAACATATGTTTTTCTATGAGGTTTATTATAAAGATTTTTATTATTACAAGATACTATTTTTTTATATTGGTATTCATTATGGTATCTTATAACTCTAAATTTAATATCAGGAATAAAAGTAAGTTAGCTTCCCCTTTCTTTATCAATTACTGTGTATGCCATTAACTAATATTTCCAATACCTACTTCAAAATTCAATTGATAACATCTTAGTTGTACAGACCTACAGTTACATAAAAAAAAAAATATTATTATATAGGCATATTTACAATTCCGTATCGAGGACATGTAGTAATTATATTAATATAAATATGGGAACACTAACCAAAGTATAACCGAATCAACTCATAACTAATAATTATTTGTATATTATAACAAGTCTATAGTTCTAAGTTTAAACCTCTCTAAAATGTAAAAAAAAATCATGATACATGAAATTTCAGTCCTACAAAATGTCGATTTTTTTTATTTTGTGAAATAATTTTAATTTATAATATATTTATTTAAAACAATAATTTATATGATACGTTAACTTAAAAGATTATTTTAATATAATAAATTTATTAAATGTTGTAATTATTTATGTTATTTTAAATTTTACTCTTCTTAACATTAATGTTTTCACAATAATTGTAATTGATTGTATTCTAAAGCGCAACTAGGGTCAAAATTCTGAGGCAGGAGGGGATATGGTCCCCAGAAATATGATTATAATCAATATAATAATAAATTGTATTTTATACAAAAAATTTCACAACAATCTTTTAAAGCCGTAAAAAGTTGTGAGACAAAGCCCCCTAGCCTCCTCTAGTTGCGATTTTAATTTGAATATTTTATTTTATTTTAAATATTAAAATGTATTTGTACTATCCCAGACCACATTTGGAAATGATTATGTTTTTGAAAGGTTTCTGGAATACTTTCGTTTTCTAATGCTGTATTGATTTATTCGCAATAATATGTTGTTTGAAGAAACATGAAAGAAAGGAACCATGAGCATCACAAAGTTCAGATAAACAAGTAAGCAAAATAATAAATTAAGGGTACTTAACCATACTCAAACATTAGTTTCTTATACACACTTAAAGTTCTGATAGTACTACTTCGTAGTTCACTGGATTCACAGGATTGTGAAGTTTAAATTAGAGTTTCAGTGTATGACCTATTGTGACACGGTAATATCCGTAGGTAGTGATTTGTTATCGATAATGAGGTTAAATTGTTTTATATCGATTATTATAGTAAGCGTTCTAGCGAAATAATTAATTGTAATATATTAGCAAGGTTATCCAAGTATCTATTACCTATACTAAAATATGATTGACGAAATACCAAAATAACGATCAAGGTTGAGTTAAGAATTGCTACAGTAAGGAAGATTGGGATCTTAATCTCCTAAAACAATTCCAAAAAAATGCGTTTAAAAATGTATTTCTTAAGCTGCGTCCACACCTAACATACAATTAGAAAAACGAAATTTATTACGCATTATAATAAACGCAGCAGCGCTAATGCAGAATGCGACTTGTTCTATATCTGACATGATCACGACTGTTGGCAAACATATAGCAGACAACAAATTATAACAAACGTTTGTTGTCATTGAATAAAATGTTTGACAAACGTTCGACTAATGTTTTTTAAACGTTCGACAAACGTTACAATATTACATGTTTTATAAAACAATGTTTCCCCAAACGTTTGTTAGGTGTGGATGCAGCTTTACAGTTTAAAAAGTTATATTTTAGAAAAGTGTTCTATAATGGTGATTTATTTTTTTTCAGAAAACCATTTAAAACTCTTGACACTAAAGTAGAAATGTTTTGAGTCAATAATTTTGATTATTTGTTAGTAGATATGAAAAAGGTGGTCAGTATATATTAGCTGTATTGCATGGTGTAATTACTACACGTTCGACACTAAAAGTTTATTAATGACCACTACAAACCTCTATAAATATGGTGGTTTTTATTACAACAATTTACATTCGCTACAAAAGTAAATTGTGAAAAAAGTTCATGCATATAAAATAAAAATATCGTTAAAATTAACAGTACCACCTAAAATATATTTTCTACTTAATGAGCTACGCTTCAAAGCACCAAAAAATATATTATACCTTAACAAAATTCTAGCCTTAATTTCTTATTATAGTTAATTCATTTGAAAAATTATTGACCGTGTAAATTTGGACACTGTATTAACTCCACGGCTCCACTGCTATATTATGTTACCAAAGGACTTTACTAAAATTACACAAGGTTGATCGGGTAACTGTGTTTAATTTTTAAACCTAAAAGTTTAGACTACCATTGATGTATTTTACATTTAAAATTAACGAAGTAAACAAATATCACGTATTATGAGGATCATGCCTAGGATCCCTAAACGCCTGCCTGCTGTTTGAATATTACGCTACTACTTGGGTATTGTTAATTGTGTGTGACAAGGCATTGACTTTAACGTATTCTATATTTTTTTTATGTTAAAAACATTTTAACTAGTTCGTGAAAATTGTTCAACACCAATAAACCACTTTATAATAATATTATAATCTAGTAAAAAAATAGTCACCACTGTTTGTTGTATTTTATAAATACGATTATTTCAAATAAGTTTATAATACAAATTTAAGCACACACAAGTAGGTACGTTTTTAATGTTATTATTAGTGATTGAAAATGGTGGAAAAATTGAGATCCACTCAAATAAATAATGATCAATTATAATTTTAACTCGATTTTATAATATTATTCTCCTTTATATATTTTTTCTATTTTCTAATTAATCTTTGATATAAAAGATATATTGCACTTGATATTTTCAATATAATTTTTAATTTTATTATGATCATCTCATTGATTATTTAAAGGTACCATTTTGATAATTAGTCAGTAGTAGAAACGACAAATTATTACGTTCCTACCTATATATGTGTTTGGGCGCATTTCCCCAAAATCACACTTTATAAGTGAAAAATCCTTATAACATTTGTGCGTGATATTTCACTACACATAAGCACGTTTGGGCGTATGTAATTTTGATCCTAATAGCGTTATTCAGAAGCCAGAAAACACCACAAGGTTGGCTTGATAGTACTCCAGAAATATGTTAGTATTTTTTAGTATAGTATTATTTTTTACTTATAAGTTGCGATAATAGGTGATGTTTTTACTTAATTATTTTCGCCGCATGTTTTATTTTTCTTTTATATATTTCAATGTATTTATTTTTCATTTGATAAATTTTACAAAATGTTCAAACAAATTTTAATTTTACATCAGTATGCTTTTTAATGTATTATTTGTAATTTTTCTTGCAGTGCTTTTTATTCTTAAATTGATATAGTTTTAAACCCAAATGAGTCTTATTAAATGGTATAACATACTGTAATAAATGCGCCCAAACGTGTTTACAATTTTCAGGTTAATTATTGATGACATGCCCCCAAACGTGTTATGTCCACATCTTTAGGGAGTCGCTATATTAATTGCACAATATAAAAAATGTAATTATTCATAACCGTATACTATATAATATCCAAAAGCGTACATTATATAAGAAATAATGTATTTTCTTACAATATTATCATATTTTGGGTAAATCAGCACACTAATCTATCGTACGATGTACTTTAAACGATGTATCCACGCTACACAGTGATTTACACGAATAAAATGCTGGGTACTCAAGTACTCTGATGACTTACATTAAAGTTCCTCAGCATATTGATACAGTGAAAAGAAATTTATATTTTAAAAATAGGAGTCTTAAATAAAAAAAAATGTCAAGGGGTAATTTGATATCTTGTCCTAAATACGTCATAGCATTCGTATACGTATATTACCGTAGGAGCTCCTCCCCCAAAAAATGCGTGATCTTAATCAAACTTAATTATACCATTATTTATATACTCTATTCAGGTTAAGAATGAACCATTTTTGCGCACGAAAACTGAGCTGCCGATAGCATAATTTGTGTGATTAAATAATGCATTCATTATTAATTATTTATTTTATTTTTATTTTTATACGGGATAAACCCTTTAGAACATATATACACATTAATTGTACAATTTATGATATAAATATTAAAATGAATAGCTAGCCAGTAATTTATAGGTATAGAAGACACGAGGGGTCAATATTGGCATTAGACATCATATATCCGATTGGTTCATTTTTGAGATAATTAGTGGAGGTGAAAGAAACATAAAAAGGAGCGACAGATCGGGAGGGACGTTGAAGTATTCAAAAACAAATTAGGGAAAGCAAAATATGGAGAGTCAATATTATCTTTATTATTATAAATCGACGGTAATCGACAGTCGTCGGTGTTTCCGTCATGTATATAGAGAATGATACAAATATCGCGGTTTTGAGCGATTAATTTTACAATATGTATTATACAGCTCACTATGTATACAGACACAGTTTTGTGGCGGCTGATTCTAACGCTCGCAAAGAGGCCATTTTTGTGGTAAGGATGCGCGGGCACGACGAGTTTTGGTCGGTTAATTCTTAGACTGAATACAGTATAGTACTTAAGTACTCTTAACACTCTACATAAATTTAAAATTTAATTACAAATTTTATAAAAAAACCTATGTAGTTCTAGATAATATTCTTATTTTTTAATTTGATATCAAGTTAGTTCACTTTATTATTCAACATAGCAGATTATTTATGAGTTATTCAGAACATGCAATATTCTATGATATGCGTTTGAAAAACGAAGACATCTCATATAGGTGTAGCATTCTCTTTCAAAAATAAGTAAGGGTGTGCTTTAATATTTGAGAAATTAGTTAAGGTACTCAGTCCACTCACCATAACAAAGACGGATTAAAGAGAAAATAAATTTGGCTGTAAACGTCTAGGTAGGAATTATGTTTGGTTAGTGCACATGTCATTTATTGTGCTTAATTTTTAGCATAAAATATAGATTAATATATTTACCTTATTTAATTTAATTTTTATAATTTCAATTTACACCCCAAATAACTTAAATACATTTTTATTATATACCTACATTATACTTTTACTAAAATTATTTGAAAAAAAAATGTGTTATTTTAGACTTTTTACGGATTTAGGTTTAATTACTTTGTGTGGTTTTTATCTATGATTATGCGGTTATAAAGATCACCGAATATATGCAGAACTTAACAAATATTTTTTCTGTCTAGTGACGTATTACCAAAAGTGGTTAACGAAGAACGCGAGGTGGTGTCTGTGGCGGTTGTAGATGAGGTGTTAAAATTTCTGAATGTGCCCAAGCGTGGTAAACAGGAACGCCGGCATAGATCCACGTTATCTTTGGCCCGGGAAGACAAATCAGTGTATGAAACGTCCAGTTCGGACGATGACAGTCGTTCCAGTTCGGTGACCGAGCGTCTGAGATGGAGCTGCTGCATAGGCGACAAGTGGCGCCGTGGGTCTTCGGTTCCACGTTCACCATCATCGCCTCTAAACACCGTTAGGTCAAAGTCACCGAGACATTTATCGTCGTCGTGGTCGTCTTTGGACGCGTCCGTAAAACCCAACAGGGCAAAGCTTTTGAAGGTACTGTCGTTGATCAAGAAACGATGCGTGACGCCGGTGGCTCAGGTGACAGGTGTCAGCGACAACGTGGCGCAAGGATGTCAAAGTGTCAAGGACAATGAGGATACAGTAAGTGGTGGTACTGTCGGATTGAACTATTCAAACGATATATATAGTGGTGGAACTGAATCTGTTGGTCATCCAATGAATTCGTATATGAAATAACAATAGTATACCTAAATATTATTTGGAATAGGCGCGATTACATTAATTCTGGCATGCTTTTTCCTTAAAGAGTACTTTAAAATAATATTAGCCTATTATGTTACATTGTTACGAGCATACTAACGATGTGTCTAGTCCTAAGTGCGTGTCTCTAATAACATTCAATGTCATTTTTAAAATTTAAATTATTGTTTAAGTTGATTTTAGTGTGTGATAGAATTCTATTAATTAAAATATGCAATATAATGTAAACTACTTAAATATTGGATTTTATCAATATATATATTAGTTGAAGAACGAATGTCCATGGTATAAAAAAAATCAAAACATATAATACAAAATAAGCAAAACAACACCAAAATGTGCACTTTAATTATATCATGGCATTGTAAATTAAATGCATTTTTAAATATTTTATTTAAAGTACTTTGAAAGAATATCTCATAAAAAAATAATAATGAAAATCTAACTATGACGTTTTATGAATTTAAAATTTAAGTGTATGTGTACGTCAACCAATGTAATTATTAGATAATTAGAGAATCATCACTACCCTTGGATAATTAAACACAACGGAAGGAACTGGGATAATGTAACCAGATTACGGGTTTAGTTTTGCGTAGTGACGTTTATTACATAATTATTATTATATAGATTAGGGGGTCCTTGAATTTTAACTGTAAATATTTCGTGCTAGGACTATCCTATTTTGTTTGATATCACATAAAAATAATTTAGGTTTTTTTTCTCGTGTCAGGCACACTATTATGTAGGTACAATATTTAATATAAATATAAACATAAATAGACAAACAAGCAGATAAAATATATAAAAATAATTAAACATATTAAAATAATTCAGATTCAAATAATGGTAACTAATTGTCGTTTTCTTGTTATATGATTTCAGCCCAAAAACTAGCGACGGCTTGGGCGTCTTCATTTGCATTTATCACATCATCTTGTGTGCACGAGTAAGGGCAGATTGGACATTGCATATGTTTCATTGACTGTTCTATCCCATATTCACAAGTTGTAGATGTTCCTTCAAGTAGTCCCCATTTCTTTAAATTGTCCTTAGTGCGTCCAACTCCTGTTCTCATTCGGTTTAATGTTCTCCAAATGGACCATTCTAATTGGTTGTCTGATGCTAACATTTCAGTTGGGGCCTATCTTTCGTCTCTGATTTGGTTTGTCCATTGTATAACTCTTTCCTATTCTTTAGTTATTGTTAAGCATTTCGTCTTTTTTAGGAAACTATTTCTCGATTTTAGCCGGAAATTATTTGCTTCCGTTCCATACATTGGGTGTCTATTGTCATTCGTCATTTTAGTCCTTTCCCAATTTGCTTGTACAGCCCTCCTAATTATCGGTGGTGCAATTTCAGCTAGTACATATATTTCTTCAACTTTTGAGTTTCTCAAACAACCAGTCACCAGTCGACATGTTTCATTTAGTGTGACATCGATTTGTTTTGAGTGGGTAGATCTCCCACATACTGGTGATGCGTATTCGGCTGTTGATAAGCATAAAGCCATTGCAGTAGTTCTTAATATGTATGGCTGGGCTCCCCAACAGCTTCCCGTAATTTTTCGTAACAGTCCGTTTCATGACGCTATTTTTTTTTTTAACTTTTCACAATGAGCTCGGTATGTTAATGATCTATTTAGAGTTACTCCTAAGTATTTGGCATATTGGGCATTATTGAGTTCTATGCCGTCCCAGATTACGTTCAATTTACGGTTTGCTTCCCTATTCTTCAGGTGGAAAGAGCATATTTGGGTTTTCGCTGGGTTTGGTCGTAAATGATTTCTATGGTAATAAGTACCAACCTCCTTTTAGTATCGTTGTTAATTTTTTTCCCACTATTTCAAAGCTTGTGTCTTGGGCTGCAATTGTGGTGTCGTCAGCATATATGTAATGGTTTACTGATTGGTCTTTTGATATTGGTTGGTCGTTGGTGTATATGTTAAACATTGTTGGTGCTATTACACTGCCCTGTGGTAGACCATTTTTTTAGGACTTTCTCCATCTGCTGTTTTTTTCGTTATGATTTACAAAGAACCTCCTATTACTTAGTAAAGCTTCTACCATTTTTACGAAACGGAAATCATGTGTAATTTTATATAGCTTGTGTGTCATTATCCTATGATTTACCGTATCATAGGCAGCAGTTAGATCTATAAAAACTACACCTGTGATTTTCTTTGCTTCATGGCTATTTTCTATTGTCTGTGTTAAATTGAGAATCTGTCCTGTGCACGATTTGCCAGGTCGAAATCCCGCCTGTTGTGGTATTAATTTTCCATCTATAAATGGTATTAATCTATTGAGTAGAACTCTTTCAAAAATTTTGTACATATGACACAACAGTGATATAGGTCTAAAGTGTTTTGGGTCTGTAAGGTTTTTTTTCGGTTTTGGGAGAGTAATTATTTTGGTTTTCCTCCAAATCTTAGGTATTTTTTGTGTTATTAGAATATTATTGTGGAGGTTAAGTATCCATGTTTTTGTTGTTGGTCCAAAATGGCGGATTTCTTCTGTGAATATATCATCAAGGTCCACTGCTTTATGATCTTTCATATTTCTTATAGCGCTTTCCAGTTCTTCACTGGTAATTGATGTACTGAGATCTTCTGTTTCGTTATCTCTGTCCCTTTGAATTTTATATTCATCTCGTTTCACGCCTGTTTTACCTGTCTTCCCATTTTCTATTAATTGACTGGCAATTTGATCAGATGTTATTTTTGACGACGTTTTAGTCTGAATAGGGTCGTCATTGGATCGTTTTATCATACTCCATGCTTTCCTGCTACTATGTTTCATATCTGCTCCTTTAATCATGTCTCTCCATTTATTTCTTTTGACATCTGAGATAGCCCTGGATAACATTTCTCCTTCTCTAATAGTTTCACTGTCAAAGGGGTTACTCTCGTACAATTTTTCATACGTTCTTAGTTGTTTTTTCAGTTCTCGTGTAAGGCCCGGTATGTGATATTCTTTGCAACCTCTCGGGATATGTTTTCTTGCGGACGTTTTTACATGCTTAATAAGGAATTCATAGTTTTCTGGTTTTGGGTCAATACTAATCATATTTTCATCTAGAGTCTTTGCGAAATCTTTCCAGTTTGCCTTTTGGAAGTTAAATTTTCGTTTGAAAGGCACTTTTTTTGGATGTATTGCAGCCATTATTTTACATATGATAGGTCTATGTTGAATATTAGGGATTCGCTGTGCGATTTCCTTTGTACATAAGTGACTTATAGTGTCGCTTACAAAAATAAGGTCAGGGTTATATCCTCTTTTCCACCTTCCACTGTTGAAGGATGCCGGTAATTTTGGGTCATGAATTAAGGATAAATTCTCGCCTTCAGCCCACTCTTCCACCTTTTGTCCATCATCGTTCATATTTCCGTAACCCCAGCTTGGGCTGTGACTGTTAAAGTTACCAATTACTACTCTGATCTTCTGTTGTACATCTTGATTGGATATCGTGATTGGGTTAAAATTTGTATTTGGTGGTTTATATATTGATGAAATTAAAATGGTTCTCAAATCAATTGTTAATATTTCCATGTCCACTGCTCCGTGTATTTGCATTGAATTGATAGCTATTGTGTTCTTTACAAACATGGCGCTTCCATGTTTTTTGTGATGAATGATGTTGACAAGCTTCATTCCATCAATTTTAGGGGTGTTCATATTCTGATCTCTGTGCGTTTCTTGTACGCACAGAACGTCGCATTGAACATCTTTACATAATTGCGCTAGTAAAATTTCTTTTTCTTGTGATATACCTTCGATATTTATCGAAGCGATTGTCATAGTTGGCCCTGATAAGGGCCGTTTAGTGTTTATCATGCTTTATAGTTTATAGAAGTATAAAAGAATACCAAGACAAAAAGCACGTGCCTGTGTTTGGAAAAATTAGCCGTTAAACGTTGTCTGGGGTACACCACGTAGAGGTTTTTTCCTTGTACCCGAATAATTTAGGTTAAATTTAGTGATGTTGACTAACTCCCTTGCCGTGCCTCAAGAGGGTTTAAATGGCTAAAAAGGGTAGTTTTACGGTTTTTTTGTATTTTACTCTAAAACGGTTGCAGGTATGATAAAATTGTAAAAAATCTATTGTTTTCTTTGAAAATAAAAAAAAAAAAACTAAATAATTTAATTAAGAGGCAAAAATATTGGTTTTATGGTTTTTTAAATATATTAAATGAACGGTTTTCAGCAAGAAAACGTTTGATATACCAATTAAATATAATTGAATTTTTTACAAATAATATTATGAGTAAAAATATTATTGAATCAACAGTTTTATTGTTACTGTTAAATTACTCAGTTTAATCATAAGAATATTATATAAATTAAAATTAATAAAATTAATATTCAAATTTTTTTTTTAAAACTTCGCGACTGCAGCCGAATTATATTTTACGATATTCTTGAACAACCTAAAAAATATAACAAATTATTAGGTATTTTTGATCCAATATTTGATTGGTTCTTTATATTTATTTGTAAAGTAAATTGTTTTTGTTGTTTATTTTTGGAAAATTTTTGATTATATTCCTCAATCAACTTAACATCTTTTTTTGCTGCATCGTTAACAATTTTTAATGATGATCTAACTTCTTTAGCTTGTTTATATTCTTCTGTCTTTCCATGTACTTGGGTCTGCTCGTAAAAATATATTAGAAATTTAAAACCGTGCAAATAGTTTCCATGATATATTAGTTAGTAGATCAAAAGGAAGATTTTTATTTAAAAAAATTAGTTAAGTCATCAAACTTTAAATTTAATTTTTTTTTCGATTCTTCATTTTCTTCCTCATTGTTGTTACTATATTGTTTTTTCACCTCTAAAATGTAGTTTGCTATACGTTGTTTTGTTTCATTATTAATACGATCGTTAAATATACAAAACATAACTTTTTCCTCGTTCAAATACCATAATTGGTTAATACATTTTCTTGTAACGACTTCTCCTAATTTACCATTGTAGTTCTTTAGTTTGTTTAAAAACAACAAATCATTCATGGGTGCTGTAACTGGATTTGCTGCGGTGATCTATTTTTGAATATAGCATTGAACTATGAAACAAAAAATTCATCAAGAGAGTTTTGTTCTCTTGTAATAATTTTAAATTGGTCACTGAATAATACAATTTTAATACAATAAATGGCTTTTTCCATCCATCGTGCCAAGTGATAAGCACTTGGTAGTCGAGATTTAATTCCACAAGGAGATAAACCTCCTAGAAATATTAAAACCAGTTCAAAAATTCTCTGTAGTCATCTCTCGGGAATTATCGTTTAAGCTTTGAATACAAAATAAAGAAATGTCATTTGCAACGTCTTTCAAATTTTTATCCGAATTTAGAAGAGTAAAATATATTCTAAAATTAAAATCTTAAATATTATCTATATTTTTCCAGTAATTTTGAAACCGTTTAAATAAAGGTATGTCAGTGCCACTCATAACAGTAATCCTCACATGAGCAAGCACAGCTTGCAAAACTATCTCAAATATATGATGACATGTGAAAAATAAAATATCATAGTTTAATAATTGTTCTAAAAGAACACATGCTCCACTATTACTTGCTGTGGTATTAAACATAAACTCTTGAACTTTATTCACCAAATTCCAATCTAATAATAAATTGTACACCATCGAAGATATTTCTTTTCCAGTACCCGAAATTAGAGTAGAAACTCCTAAAAGTTTTTCTACATTTAAAGCCGATACAATTACAGGAAGTCCATCTATACTTTTTTTGTTTAAAATATCAGGCAATAATTTAGAATTCTAGTGTACAATTATATAATTTAAATTTTGATTAATAAATGTCGATTTAATAGCTTCAGATGATTGCTTACGAAAATGTTCACGGGCTCGTTTAAAAGTTGATCTATTTATTGTAAATTCTAAACAATTTACTTGAAAACTTTCTGCTGCAGCTATTAATAAATGTAATGCATCTTGATCACTAATTTTGCCTTTATCTAAAGCTGCTGATAAGCGAGATGTCAGAATATTTTTTTTTTTGGCCGTATTGATTTTGAATAACTAGGTATTAGTAATGAGCAGCCAGGAATTTCATTTAAAACTTCCTCCAAAAGTGTATTATCTTGATTTTCGGAATTAGATGAACTATAAAGTCGAATTTTTTCTAAAACTCATTATTTTTTTCAAAAAAAGAACTATAACACTAATAAAAATTAAGAAAATATGTATACAATCAGGCCTGGCGCAAGGCTAAATGACGCCCCAGGCCAAAATGCCAACTGGCACCTTTTTCATACAATCCATATTATTATAATATTTGGAAAAAATGTTGTTCATGGACAGAAATACGGAAAAATGATATATAATGCTTAACTTGTACATTATTTGTTATCGTCTTAATTAAAAAAAAAATAACATATTATGACGAAATATAATGTAATAGATATAATATTCACATATAAATACAAAATACCTACATACTAGTAAAAAAAAAAAAAAATAATAATAATACAGAAATTAATAATAAATGGAAATTAGGAGATTATTCTATTTTGGAGATTATTCTTAGATAAATATAAAGTTACTGATAACAAACGGTCCAAAACTTTTACCCACTAATCAGTTTCCATGTTCGTAATTCGCTGGTGCTCTGCATCTATTGTTTTATTTAGTTTTAACCGTTTTTCTATTTCTATCCATGTACCATAAGCCTTAAAATGATTAAGCACTTTTTCGTGTATAGTAAGTGCAGCAAATACGTTATGCCAATCAGAAAACCCACAAATTGTCAAATTTGACTTCGGAGTTCTATCAAATAATTTACAACAGAAACAAAATATTTTCCCCGTTGATTTTGAGTAAATTAACCAACACTTAACTAATTTTTCTCCATTAGAAAGATGTCGATAAAAATGAATCTCAGAAAAATGTCTTTTTTCATGATCTAGTTGAATACTCGAAAATTCTGTAAATATTTTGGGACCGGTTACTACTATATAGTCAATTTTTTTTTGATGTTAAAAATGAGTGCCAACTAGCAGGATCAGAGTTAATACTTGGTTCAGATGATTCAGTGTTACTAACCAATTCAGTACTTTGAAATTCAATAGAAATATCCATATTTTCTAAATGCTTAATTGTATGTTGTTCAGAAATTGTAGTAGCTAATAAAGATGACGTGATATTTTGTTCTGAACTTATAGAAGGTAACAATTCTTCTGAAGAATAGCTATTATCGTTAATTGATTTTTTATTTTTTTGTAAGAACTTAGATAAAGCATTAGCACCTTTTTTTAAATTCTAATTCCCTCTTAATCTTTTTTTTTAGGTTTTCTGTTCTAGATAATTTCTTTTTTGGTGCCAACTAAAGCGTTTCCTAAATTAATTGTAATAATTTGTATAATATTATTAATTAATTCTTATCAAATATCATGTAGGTATATTAATCATAAAATAAATATAGTACTCCGATAGATGCAGCGGCAAACATGTTAATAAATAATAAATTAAAATATATATTATTTATTTTCTATTGTCTGTTAAAGTTCCTTACAAGCTACAACTTAACCATAACTAGTGAAATTAAATCGTCAATTATATAGACTGTTGTGGCGATGGCGTACTCGTTTCAAAGAGCAAAAACAAAATGACAATAAAAGTATGGTCACAGACACGTATAGTACGATCGTCAATCAGTAATATAATAATATATATAATACTATAATAAAAGTAGCGTGTATTTTTAAATACACAGAATAAGCTAATAAGTGACGGACGAAGGCGACGCGATGTAGTCACGACGGCTCGACGCGATCCCGATTAAACGATAACAAATATTCAGGAATTTTTATATTTATAGAACAACTAGCTGAATAACCCGGCTTCGTCCGTGTGCAGTTATTGCTTTCTCTAAATGAAATTCTTAAATCAGATGTTTATTTTTTACCTTCTTTCTTTTTTCGGTCCCCTAGCAACATTCCCTAAATAAATGACGTGAATTTTCAAACGAAAATAATAGCACGTAAGTTGTACAGTTAAAATTAGTTTTATAATAATTAATAGCCAACCCCTGTGCGCTTCGCAGCACCAACACAAAAATGCAATAAAAATCATTTATTTTTTCCAAATTCTTTATTATTAATCCAACATATTTGAGTAAACAATATTTTTTGTTTGTCCATTTGGGGCATACACAAATAAACAATTTGGAGTGCCAATTCTTGAACAGGCCACGTATAGTTGCCCGTGTGAAAAACACGGCTCCTTCAAATTCAAACCGCATACTTGGAGCGTTTGTCCTAGCTGTTCCGCCCAGCGTTGCCTGAGCCAAATATTAAGTTGAGATTAACCTGAAGTGATTTATATGCATTTAAACCACCTAGGTAGGCAATCCACTGCATTAGATCCCGGACAATATGCGAGCAGTAAATTATCAGGTAGGCAATCCA
>JACXSJ010003786.1:0-19193 GCA_014851325.1 Pentalonia nigronervosa | reverse complement strand
CACACACACACCGTTCCTTGTAGTGAAACACGCATTTAACGATAAACAAGATAAACAAAATCATACACATTTCAAAATGTATAATAAAGAAATGTAGCTTTGAAGGTAGAATAAAAATAAGTACCAATTTTGAAGCACAAACTTGCGCCCTTGGCGTATGCATAGTTCGCCATACCCTTGCTACGCCACTGCGTAACGTGACTGAAACAGGTGGGAGCAACTCCAATGCTTATATAAGACATCGCACACAACACAACCGCAGGCTATCTTTTACCATAATTCATAGAGTACACAAAGTCCACGTCACTCTCAACCAAAATGTTACCTTTACTTTTTTCGATAATAACATATTTTATTTCTCTCAGTTTTAATTTAATTATTATATTGGTTTTAACACCAGGTACGAATTTATATTGGTATATACATCTTATTTCAAATAGTTAATAAAGCACCTATGTTATTCTTTCACACCACCTAAACTCTTTTCCAATAAGAATATACATCCTTACACGCCATTTTTATCTATCATACATCCTTCAGTAAATTAAATTCAAGCTTTTTAAAATAATATAAAAACATACATAATCATTTATTGTTTCTGTTAGATTGTATACTTGCATCTTTGACAATCAGAGCTCATGCGCGAGGGTGCTTACGCATGCTTAATACAGACCTCTCAAGATAGCTAAAGATTGAGTATATATTCTATCTAAATTCAGGATAAGTAAAATATACAATAAAACAAGCTAATTAGGCTCAGGGCGAGCAAGTTATTTATCATATGAACGTATAAAAAAATAACTTCGTATTTGAGGAATTTGTGCAAAGACACACTTACATATATATTTAGACATATAATAGACAGGGACTTTAAGATATTTCTCATTATTAAATCCAGGTTAATTATTACGAACATACCAATATAGGCATTGTTGATTAATTACAAATAGTGCTCTAACATACGTTATAAAGTGAATATTCAATTATAATAGGACATCATAAATTAATATCGTATAATCATAACACGAATCAACCCACGTCAATCAAAGACGTCTCCATTCCAGAGAAGGTCTATATTATATATTATATAGTCCACAGCAAAGTAAGGTAAGTGTATACGTATAATTTTAACATCTAGTAAATTTATAAGTAAATTTAAATATATTTAACTAGTAATATTTTTTAGTAGAATAAAATTATACTCTCTACACGGACTTCTTTTTAATTTTATATTTGGGCGTATGTAATTTGTGCCAAAAACAACCCCTCCCCCCCCCAAAAAAAAAAAAATATTCGTGTAATTTGCGCCACACCTAAAAATTAATTTTGGTAATTTGCGCCATTTTTTAAGGTTGTATAAAATACCTAGCTACTTATAATATTTAGCTTACTCGCCTTCTTTTTATATATGTAGATGAAACTAAGCCTTTTTTGTCAATTTTATTTTGTCTGTAATCTTTATATAGTTATTAAACATTTTCCAACCAATTTTTATTTTTAGTATTAATTTTGTTTTTTAAGATGTATACTTTTAATTTTAATCAATATTTCTGTTTGAAATCCTTTTAGTACGTCAAAAAAGTTGTAAAAAGTAGGATGTGGGTGATAGAACTCGAAATTGAAACGTGAATGATATAATTCGCAGGCATTTGTAATGAGAGCTAGTGACGTGATATTCGCAGCTCAAATTATTGGTGGAAATTTAGCCTCTTTACTGATATATGTGTCAATTAAATAATCAGTATATTTTTGAAATCTTATGTCATTAGGAATCGATGACATAAAATCTTCAATAAAACAATCACTGACCTCATTTGGAGAAATAAATGGTAATCCAAATGTATGGTTTAGCCAATTGCTTTCTTCTGTTTTATTATTTTGATATATATTTGATAAGCCTAATTCCTGAATTTTTTTATATCACGATCGAGTTAGATGAAATCTACAACGAATATTTTAGTGTTTTCCCACACTTGTCTCAATGCTACATGAATTGCTTCTTCAAAATCAGATATAAATAAATTTTGTTTTAGATAAAGTTCACGTGCATTAAACAAATTTATGATATTTTTAAATAAATTTATATAGGTTGAAGTTTTTTTGTCTGGAAGTAATGCAAAAAAAGTGGCATATAATGATCATTGCATAAACCATGTAAAGAAAACAATTGCGTAAATAACTTGGGACAATATTCAAAAGTTCCATCCATGTATACAATCTCAGAATGGCATGGAACTTTTAAATTTGTTTCACGTGAAAATATTATTATATGAGAATTTGGACCATTGGTTAACAAAAATTGCTCATTGAAGTCCGTTTTCAAATCCAAATTGCATATAGACTTTTGCAATTCTTTCATTGTTTTTGATAATGGTGCCATCATTTTTCTACGGGCGTTATAAATATTTCGTCAAACTAGTGATATATCGTCAATAGTAATGATTTGTAAATTAGATACATTTTCAGAAATTTCTGTTCGTAATATTTTATTTGATTTAGTATACAGATTTTTCATAATTTTTCTCTTACATCCATTTGAATACATTTTTCCGTCTATACTTAGTTGATCACGTCCCCGTTATGTTCATTTACAATTTCAACTATTTATACAATATTTTCTAAAGATGTGTACACTTTTGCAATGCAAGTTCTAACAGTATAACGCTATTGTATTAAATAATTTTTAGATTCATGAACTTTTCGATACGTAAATTTTTTAAATAATAATAAACCTTTGTCTTTGGTACTTTTAATAATTTAATCGATATTTTTTCTCTATTACTTATACTTTTATATAATTTTGAAATGTGAAATATAAAATATGAACGCACACGCGATTAATATCGGACTAACTATAAATATCACGATACTGCTGTTCAATATTGTTCGATATTTTGGCAATTGATAACATTTATTAGATTAGATGTAATCGATCTCATCTTTACTTGTTATAATAGAACACAACAATATTATATCCGGCACGCGTTGGTATTATCGTATTTCCGTTGCGATATTAGTAAATTTATCTGCTGGTAAATTTCAACAATTAAAGTTGAAAGTGTGGTGCAGATTACATATTTCATTTCGTTTTCTGTCATGGCGCGAAATATATGTTTAATTTTTATAGTTTGGCGTAAATTATATTCGCGCTTAAATGTACCTATTTGTGGTCCAAATTATATGTAATAAAATTAGCGCAAAATACCATCTCCCTTATATTTTACTCTACCGACTACCACGAAATGGTCTTCTATTCGGGTCATATTTTCTCGACCTTTACATTATTTTATTTTTCCACGAACTAGCTCCTTACCTCTATGCCCCTCTCCTCGCTTTAATTTTTATTCTACTACAATAATATAACTGTATATAGTTGTAATTCTATAGCTTGATCACTGCTGTATAAATCGAAAACATTTAGAAAAATATGCAACTCCTATATAACCCTCGAGCCCTACAGTAAGAACAAAACTGTATGGTTTATTTACAGTGCTTACAACACGTAAGTATAAACGTATAATATGTGACATTGCAGCCGCATTTAAACTCTGTGTAATTGATGAAGAGTTCAAGAATAATGTATTATCTTATACATTGCAGCTGGCTTCTCGAATGAACATTTTATTAAGCACATACCTACCTATGTGTGTATACGAGTATATATATATATATATATATATATATATATATAAACACATGGTATATTAATACCTAATCCTATTATATGGAGGGGCTTTTAAACTTTATAAACACAAAGAATACATAATATACTTTAACACCTATGGACTATAATAACAACTCATCGCACTTTATAACACTTGCACATTATAAACTATATATACAAGGTGATTCACCAAGCATGCTCACCCCATTTTTTATTTAATAATACAATTTTTTAAGTTCTGATTTTTAAAAAAAATTAAATATATTTGAGTTAGTAAGTATATAAATATAAGTTATATATATAAATAACTTATATAAATATAAGTTTTGTATTTTTTTGATTTTTTTTTTTTTGCTAAGTAAGGAGCCCCTTGTGGAGGAGATACAAACTTCTATTTTTCAAATGAGAACCCCTCTTTCAACAGTAAATTATTAAGCAGAATTTTTTTCTGAAAATTTTGACGTAATTTAAATTTGTGTACCTACTAAGGTAAGATAATAGGTCCATGATAACGGGTTTAGAAGATATAGAGGCAATGCAATTTTGAACATTTTAGTAATTGATATTAATCTATCAATGATATGATTGGTCCCGAACCCAATCCGATAACAAATATATCTCTAATTACTGTTGTTAGTTCCGACGAGAATCCACATTTCGATGCAAGATTTTTAATACGTGCACCCCATTGGCACACAGATTCATCTTGTCTTTTTTTTGCTTGATAAAATGTTTGCCTAGCCGCAAAATATGACTTAACAGGCTTAAAATATTTGTTCAACATTTTCATTAGAGTATCATACTCTACGTCATTCGGTACACATAAACTAAATAGTACTTTATGAATTTCTTCGCTGACCGATGATAACAATATGGCTCTTTTTTGAATATTATTTTCAATTGAATTTGCCAAGAAAAAATTTGTCAATTTTGATTCAAAAATTGTAATATCCATACTTGTTTCGAAGATTCCAGGTGAGCCTATAATCTGATTGAAGTTTGTACTTGGAGTTGTCATTTTGTATTATTATGAATACCTACAACCCAAAACTTCTAATGCAATATTGATTACGGTTTAAATAACGAAAAATTATTCGATTTTCCAACTACTGTTTTCTTCGTCGCCAATTTGTTGTGGATCATTAATATAAATAATAACACAAACGTATTTTGTAGTCCTTTTTTATTAACTGTGTAAACCGTAATGATGAACATAAAAATTGTCTACTCACTAATGACCGATGGACAGTCCCCACCGATCATAATATAATTCTTATATACTACGTGTGCCGTGTGGCGTACATAAATGCTGAATATGCAACAAATATTTAAATTTATAATTTATAAAAATGATCTAAGTATAAAAAATACTTAATCTAATTACATATAATTTATGTTTTTATAATACCATTTTTAAGAACTATTATCTTTAGTATAAACATTTTAATACTTGAAAAACTACTTGTTTAAAATTTTAATTAATAGTAAACCGAAAAATTTCAAAAAAATTTACACTAAATAATTTATAGTAAAAAAGGGTAATTCTTATTTGGAAAACAGAAGTTTGTATCGCTACAGGACACTCTTTAAGTAGTACAAAAAATTTCAAAAATCAGAATTTAAATAAATTCATTATTAAAGGAAAAAAATGAGGCGAGCATGCTTGGTGAATTACTCTATATTATACAGTACATATATGTACCTACATACGTTACATACGAGTCTCATCATTTTTATATTATACCTTTATGGTTCTATAGTATTATCGTCTCTACACTGTGATTCGGTATTCGACAGTTTGACATATACGATAATAATAATTAACAATAATTGACGCACTTACTTGGCATCGGTACTTATTATTGGTTTTTATTACCAACTTAGTATTTTAACTATAACTTATGGGTTATTTCTACAATTATATGTCTATATATGATTATCGACGACATTTATCAGTTATAATATAGTTTATTTATGGTTATGCACAAAATTTTAAATATTTCCTTCTATAATTGATGATAATAATTGTCATCTGTCAGTTATTTTCTAAAATTATTTAACATTGCTATGCAAGTAATGTGTATATTGTTAGTGTTGATATTTTTGTACCATGTACAATAATAAGGATTTATGGAACTCTCCTTTGATGAAAGGTGATACGTATGTGGATCTGTTTTGAATAACCACGAGATTTTACATTTAAATAGAAAATGTATAAACGTGATATTAAAAAGTTGTACTAGAAATGTTTACTAAATGTCTATATAAGCATGTATTATCTTTTATACAAAATAAAATGTTCTATATATTTTGAATTTTGAGCTATTTATGGGCATAATAAATTTTTAGTTTTTTTTTTAATTTTTTTTTATTACTGTCGATAAACATTTTTTCAATCGGTCAAAAAATTTGAAAATTGAATACAATGTTCTTCACAACTTGTTAGTTAAAATTTTTAAAAAAAAGTGGAGCGTAAGTCTATAATAGTTTTTTTTATAAATGTCTAAAGTTAAAATTTTGACAAAATACGTAAAAATCAATAAAATGTCCCTTGGGCTGGTGTACACTGCATAATTTCAACACCACCAATATTTGGGCTCTTGTTGCCGGTGGTCATCGTAACCGCATACTTTTAAAAAAAGGTCGTTGTTTAAATTCTCACACTTCTCTACATCAATACTACACAGTTTTCCCAAAATCATACCGTTCAATATCGCATACAATGGTATGTATGATGAATAACGCATACATTTATCTAAAATACGACGCAGAGTAAGTTAACCTTAGGTACACGTAAAGTATAAATAAGGATAAAGAAATAGCCATTTTAAATTGATTCATAAACAATGAAAAAACTTTAATTGAAAATTTTAAAACTCTTGGATGTAAATGTATTCCAATTCAAACATTATACCCACTTTATTTTATTCATATTTTTTTTATCAATTTATAATAAAAAATTATTAATTACATTTAATTTTTGTTATCATTCAAATGTATTTGGATTTGAATTTTCCAGCCCTCTAAATTTCCATTTTTAATAATAGACAAAATGTGTGTGGTATTGAACGGTGTAAAATGTAAGGTATAATCGGTGAGTGTATAGTTTTGAACCATACCCTTTGATGTGCATATGCAGAGATCAATTATTAATAACATTACTACGTACATTTTTTTAAAGTATTTTATTTTTTATTAATTATTTGTTTTTCTTTTTTTCATCATTGTATTTTTTATCTTGAGTTCAATTTTGGCGGTTAGGTTAGGTCTCTTCGACCCATCGATCATTATGTTAATAATTTTCTTTATAATATTTATTTTCTTTGGTAGATTTTACTGATAGAGCATTCACTGCCTGCACATTATCGCTTTAAAATACAATTTTGTTCATTTTTTATGAGTTATTAATTGTTATCGAAACTATAGTTAATAGTTAAAGAGTGGAGATTAATTATTTGAAGTGTAAATGTATAAATTATAGGTATGTATTTACATATTTAATAATTAAAAGATCTTGAATATATTCATAAAAAAGATCCAAGCGTCATGGAAGCCTACTTAGGTTGCGTACGAGCATGTGGGACGGAACTTGCCTACCGTAATATTAGAAATGCTTATCAACAATCTTACGGAACGTAAGTAGCATGTAGTTGATATTTCAATAAACACTCGGAAAATTTTCCAAACCTTGTTTTCCTTTGGTCTCAGTATTTTATTGAATACTGGTGGAAATCGTTTTCGAATTACAACTATATGATATTTGCACATGTTTAAAGAAACTTTACTTGACTTGACCAATTACTTTTCTAAGTTGTGTCAATAATAAATAATTATATTATTATTTTTGATATTCTGTAGTAACTTTAAATAGGTACCTGCTGTATCTAAAGATGAACGTAGTATTTCCGGATAAAATATATAATTAAATAATACAAAATTTATATACAATTCAACTATTGCTATTATAAATATATACTTTAGTATTCAATTATTGGCACTGGTAAAGTTATTTGTACTTAAAACATGTTTTATTGAGTAGCTACTTGCTGCAATGACGACGATAATCAACTGTATCGATAAAATAATACACTAAATATATTACTCCGAATTTAAAATGTTCGAAATAATACGAATACAACTATTACGATATTCGATTACATACTACGTCATTAATTTTATATTGACAATAGTTGTCAACAATTGTTATGAATTTACGATATACACAACTCCAAAGTTACATATTATAATGTTAAGAGGTAAAATTGCTTTGAAACTACATATAAATTTAAAAGTAAAAATATATTTTAATTTGGATTTACGATAATTAAGGGGAGACAACTGAGCGCAGCGATAATTAAGGGCATTGACAATTGTGAGCAATATAACTACTGCTTAAAAAATATCAGTAGATATATTGTAGGTATAATACTATAATAACAATAATTAAAAAAAAAAAATAAATACATCAGTAAGTATATGTAGGTATAACAAAAATAATTTTAAAAAAAAGTCAGCAAGTGAGTACCGCTTTGCTATACAATGGGTACCACTCTGTTGTACAGTGGATACAATTCTACTGTACAGTGGGTGTTTCTAATGAGTCACTGTAATGGATTTGTTAAATTTGAATTCAATGACATAAAATCATTGTATACGAAAAACGATTCTGAGCGAAAACGGTCTGTCAGCATATATAACTAAGGGTATTTTAAGATATATTGCTATTAAAATAATTCATTTTACTATTAATAATTATAGTAAGTTGAATAATTTTTTGTAAAAAAACATTTTAAATTTAAACATTTAATTGAGTGTATAAAATATAATAATATACTTTGAAAGTTTCCAGCACCCACCAAAAATGTTTTTAAATTACAGCGAAATAATTAACATTGGCGTTCTTCATTTAATATTTAATTTCGTCCAAATTTGAAATTAAAATGTTAATAAAATCAACCATGTAGATATATTTTTAGATTATTTGGTTACACTATTAACTACTTACGAGAAACTTTTTTTTAAGTTCTCAATCTTTAGATAAAGGAATTGAACATTTTATAAATTTTTAAGAACAAAATAATTTGTACATTTTTGATATTTTAATGAATTTTGGTCAAAATTTGATCTTTAAATGCATGTAAAAAAAAAATCGTCTCTATGTATTTTTATATTTTTGAAATTCTATTAAAACGTCTATGATGGATCTTGTATTAAATTTTCAAGCTTTTTGACTTCACGAAAAAGTTTTTATAGATATTTACAGAAAAAAAAAATCGGAAATTAATCATACTCAAAAAATGTTAAAATAATTTAAAATTTAATGATGTAAAGAAAATGGTAATCCCAACTTCGCTTAGAATTTTAAGTGTCTTCGGTCATATATTTTTGAATAGAATAAAATAAAAAAATCGTACCCTGTAAAATCGGTAGTTAAAGTTTATTTGACTTTCCGGTAAATATTTTTTTATGTAAAAGATAGAAAATATTATGGAAAATTTTGTGCTAAATTTTCAAATTATAAATGTAATCAGAAAAATATTTATGAATTTTTAAACCAAAAAAATTTTTAAATATTTGTGATTGTGACATTTTTTGTTGAAATTCTAACTTAAGATAATTATAAAAAACTATTATGGATTTACGCTCAATTTTTTTTCTTAATTTTCACTTACATAAAAACTTTGTATTAAATGTTCAAGTATTTTGATCGAATAAAAATTTTTTTATTGACAATAATAAAATAAAATATTAAAAATTGTATAGTGTATAGAAAGTGTTTATATAAGCATTCGGTGCAAATTTCATGTATCTACAGTCATTATTTATTTTGTTACACCAAAATTCAAAATTGATTTTATCAAAAATTTGCTTTGCGAAAAATTCCCGTTTTTCTTTATTTTTTTTTTGTTTTTCCTGACGCGTTTAAATAATTAAAAAAATTTTTTTTTTTAACTCCCTAAAGTACCAACTAGATTCACTGTCCTATTAGAAATGATGCTAATGAAGAAAATCAGAGAACTTTTACTGCCCTAAAAGACGATAACAGACACAAAAAAAAAAAATTTAAAAACACACAACATTGTAAAATAAATGTATTCTTTGCTTCACTCTGAATCTAAAAAATATATGTATCAATAATACATAATATGTATATTATATAATATATTAATTTTTATATATTATATAATCGTCCTCATATGTAGGATAATAATAATAATAGTTTAAAAAGAAAATAAAAATAAACTTAGGCAAATTTAATATTTTGAGCAGTAACATTTAAAAAGTTTTTTCCATATAGAATTTAATTGTTAACATATTTCTTTATAATTAATACCAAATTTTTATTTGATGATATATATCATTGTATGCGAAAAACGATTCTGAGCAAAGACAGTCTGTCAGCCTACATAACTAAGTGTACCTATTTTAAGATATTGTTATTAAAATAATTCATTTTATTACTATTAATAATACAGTAGATTGAATTTGTTTTTGCAGAAAACATTGTCTTTAAAAAATTAATTAAATGTATAAAATATAATAATATACTTAAACAGTTTTAAGAACTTTCAAAAAATATTTTTAAATCAAATTATTTTTTTAATTTTTTAGTTACATTATTGAATACTTTCGAAATCCTTGTTTTAAATTTTTAATCCTTAGCTATAGAAACTAATAATTTTATACATTTTTAATTACTAAATAATTTGCAAACATTCGAGATTTTGATAAATTTGGTCAAAATTTGAACTTTAAATGCTTAGAAAAAAAAATTGTACTTATATATTTTTATTATTTTTAATCTGCTATTTTAAAAACTTATGAGGAAACTTGTATTAAATTTTCAAGAAATTTGACTTAACAAAATTTTTTTTTATTGTTATTTAAAAAAAAAATTTGAAAAAACCAAAAAGTTTTTAATCCTGCAATTAGCTCAAAAGTTTTTAAAATATTTTAAAATTTTTTTGGTGTATAGAAAATGATAATATAAACATTCAGTGAAATTTTCAAATGTCTATGGTTTTTACTTTTTGATTTGCATTAAAATAAGAAAATCATTCCCTGAGAAAACGGGAAAAACCCGTTATGCATTTTGTGAGTTGTAAACATTTGAGTGAATATTTTCGGAACACTTTTGAATGTTCTATCTATATAAACAATATTTTTTGAACAAAAACATTTAAAGTTTTCGATTGTATAGAAAATTATAATACTACTAGATCTATCATTAACCATAAAAAATGTTCATCTCGGTTCGTTGTTAGTTTTAAATCATTTAGTACATTATGAATATTGTCAATATTCATTTTATTTTTTTTTTTGAATGTTTAACTATATAGATTTTCTAGCATTTTGAATATTTTTTTTAAATTAGAATACAATATTACGATATTATGCGAAGTTTTTGAGTGAAAACTGATAATATATTTTTATATATAGTTGAATTATATTGATATTAATAATATCGTATATCAATACTTATAAGTAGAGCCCGGATTAATATGCACTAAAAAGTATCAAAATATGCCATATAATATGCAGTAAAAATCATTAAAATATGCAAAAAATATGCAATAAAAAAAATTATATTAAAAAATTAAAAATTATTTTAAGCACGAAAAAAATACAAATATTTAAATATAAACACATACAAATAAATACATAATTATTTCTATTTAAAAATAAAACAAAATATACAACTCAAAATGTGTGTTTTTATTCTTTATTGTTAAAATTAATTATTAAATGATATTCAAGTTTTTCTTCGGTAAAACTGTGCCGTCTATCTGTTAATAAATGCTTGTATATTGAAAATGATCGTTCAACATCTACCGAAGTTATTGGAGAAAATTTAAAAGAGCTTAAAATCATTGGATCTTTATAGTTTTGATCTAGTTGAACCACTTCCGCTTCCCCTATTAATACTTTATTAATGTTACGTAATACTGTTAGACCTTTGTTTTTGGAAAAAATATCATTTAATTTTGTTTTTAATGTTGCCCCTTTTGGTCCAGGAATAATGTTCATTTTTTCTTCTAATTCACTTATCAAACAAAAACTCTCAGATAAAAGCATATTTTGAGTTTCAAGTTTTTTAATTATTTCAACTAAAAATGACAAATGAGTTGATATAAATGTGAATTCATTCACGTCGATCTATCTTTAATAATATCGAGTACTTTTTTAACGCATTGTGCATCGTCTTCTGCAAGCTTTTCAATTACCTTTTGGTATTTTATAAAATATTTCGCGTAATATAAAGCAGCAGCTATCCATGTACCCCACCTTGTTATTACTGTGGCCGGAGGTAAAGGTATATTTTCCGTTTCATCTTTGAAAATTGAAATTCTACTCGGTGATTTTAAAAATATTTTTTTTCCATTATTGATTAAAATATTAATGTTAGGAAATAATTCACGAACTTTTTCAGCAATTAGATTACAGGCATGTGCAATACAAGTCACATGTATCATATTAGAATAAAACAACTTCAAAGATTTTCCTGATTTTACCATGTACGGAGCTGCGTCTGTCAATAAGAGTAATACGCGTCTTTCCATGCCTACATCCGTCCATAATAATTTTAATGAGTCATTTATGAATTGACTTCTAGTTTCGTTATTCGTTTTATTTAATTGTTTGGATGCCAAAAGATAAGGTCGCCCTGCATAATCCTTGTTTAAGACACCCACAAGTAAATTAGCGATGTATAAGCCCCTCGCATCAGTGGTCTCATCAACTACAACGTAAATAAAATTGTTTCTAATTTTTTCTTTTATTTCGTTCATTGTCTTTTGATAACAAATTGATAAATAATTTTTCCGCAATGAGCTTTCGTCAGGTATAGATTGATTGGTATATTTTGATAAGAAATTTCGAAACGGTTTGCTTTGTAATTTATATAAAGATATATCGAATGAAACCATGGCGAAACATAAATCTTCGAAAAAACTGAAACTGGATGTGGAGCTAGTCGAAATTAATTGTTGTTTTTGAAATTTTCTTTTAATTGCAGACACATGCACAACTATAATAGAAAAAAAATCTTTTCAAAAACTATGTTTATATTACGCTTGCATATAATTAAATTATTTTTTTAAATTAAAGAAGTACCTGTTTTCATATGTTGATCTAACTGTGATTTTTTTTCACAAGCTATTTGTTTTCCACATGCGTTACAAAATATTATTTTTCCATCCGAAGTAAAAACTTCTGCGTTTTTGTTTGCACAGGAAATCCACTCATGTATTTTAGAACTAAAAGAACTACTAACTTTTGGCATTTTATATTTTCGAATTTTTTTTTATATTAGTATAATTTTTTCGGTACGGTAACTAAACAATGTCGACGTCAATTGCTAGGTTGTGACTCGAGAACCGTTACTAAATGTTCATTTCATAGTTTTTAGGTACAAGGTTATATTATAAAATTAAATATAACATCGATAATAACGATAAAACGATTACTGAGTGATTAGATTAAAGAATTGCGTCGATCATTTCTAATGTATTTATGTAACATATAATACGTATTTTAAATTGAGATAGCTAGAACTGTGTCGCTACTTCGACATCCTACCGACCAAAATTTTTTTATGACAGCACATTCATTGAAATATGCAACGAATATGCATTTATAGCAAAATATGCATTTACGGTCAAATATGCAAAAATATGCAAAATAAAAATTTAGCAATGGCTTCCAATTAGTATGATTCGTAAAGATTATTGACAAAAATTTAAAAAGTGAAAAGGAAAAAAATATGCAAAAACATACAAATCCGGGCTCCACTTATAAGTTACAATTTTTATAGTTGGACCCAATTAGTAGTTTATCTTTATCATAAATGTAATCTAGGACCCAACTAGGATATGTCAGATAAAATGTATCGTATGTTGTTTTTAATATATATTATCTATTATCTATATCTCGCAGTAGCGCATTTTCAAAATTTTTCTGGGTGGGTCCTAAAAATAATATGTATTTCAAATGTATTATTTTTATTTTTATAAAAACAAGTGTTTACTGAATTTTAATCTATGTATTATATTATATAAAGTTTATGCATTATATGTGGACTTAAATATTATAATTTACAAAATAGAATCCAGTCTTCTTTTTGGTTTTGCCAAGTTCTGCCAAGATTGCGTCAACTGTTCATTCCTATGAATCGACATCATTGCCAAGTCGTTTAGTCTAGCCTGAAATTTAAATATATTTTTATTGATGTATTTTGCATAGAATATTTTTTTTAAATTTGACATGCTTTTTATATATTCTTTCCTTGTTCATAGAATTTCGTAAATATGTTTTGTTTCGCTTCAAATTTGAAAAGGAGCGCTCATTTGATGAAGTAGAAATTGGTATAGTAACAAGGATCTGAGGGAGTTTAAAGACACTTGAGTACATTTATTTATTGCCAATTGTCATTGCTTGGAGTGCGTTTTTTGGCTTTTCCCCCATGTATTTTAATTTTCTTGCTGTAATTTATATTCAGTTGATAATAACAAATGATATATAAACTCCAGATCATCTTTGTAATCATCGGCTAATTGCATAAATGTGTCTTCATTTTCTTCTGTATTAAACAATGACTGAAAATTATTGACCTTAATCTTATGATTGACAAATCTTTGTTCAAGTTCAGTTATGTAAGAATCCATGTATGGGTTAAATATGGATATACGGTAATACTCTTCGATAGATTTTGCTTGAATATTTATTTTATGTACTTGTCTTCCTATAATTTTAAGCATTGTTATTTCCACTTGAAATTTTGTAGCTAAATCATGTGCAGTTGTATATATTTGTTGAAATAATTTTTCAGTACTATTTCTAAAAAATGTCATTTCTTCTAAAGTTTCATCAACTAATCTAGTTACTAATTTTAAATCTATGTGAACTTTTTGCAAATGTTTATTAGTAAACCAAATACAAAAGTTTTTGATAATATTTATAATAAAATAATGAATTCTCCATTTAAAATTAATTTTTATAAGCGTTGTGCTTTTCCACTTATATCAGTATCATTCCATTTTGATATTTCACTGAAAAATTCTACAATAAATTCAAAAAGTTCTAAAAAATCATTCATCGCATGGTAACGTTCAATTCATCTCGTTGCACAATTACGTTAAGTGTTATTTTTTGTTGTGTTATAAGAGAAATCTAAAATTTTCTGTAATAAAACATTTTTTCATTTTGGATATATGAAGAAAGTTTGAATTTCGCCAATTAAACTTAAGCGATTCATAATTGATCATACACCTCATGATTTGGAGACAACAAGGTTTAAAATATGCGCAGAGCAATGAACATACATTGCAGAAGGATATATTTGTCTTATGTGAGATTGAACGCCGTTATAGATTCCCGACATAGATGCAGCACTATCATACGAAAGGAATTTCAGCGCTTCGCCGAATTACTTAATGCTTTCTAATATTAAATTTGCCAAACATTTTCCTATTGTATCATGTGCTGGTACAAATTATAAAAAACTCTTCACTAAGTACAAGTTTATTTAAATTAACAAATCTAACACCGAGAAACATTTGTTCCATGCCCTATATATCGGCTGTTTTGTCAGTGAGTATTGAAAAACATTTAAAATCATTTACACAAGCTTTAATGTTTTTGAGTAAAACTGAATTACAGACTTCAGTCTCTTTAAAATAGTATTTTGACTAGTTTTATTTGTATATTTAATTGCACCATTAATTTCTAAACACATTTTTTAATTTAAATATCTTTGATTTCTAAAACGTAGAATTTTTCGAAAATTTCCTTCATTATTTTTTAAGTCATCAGATTTAGTGACAACCATTTAGTAACGACCATTATCACAATGACTTCGTAGAGAAATATTCTGACGCCCACATAAAATAATAGCTTTAATTAATGGTTTAATTTTGTTTCTATTTTCTGTAATCTTTTTAACCCTTCTGGTATCTAATTGTTGTTCAATAGACATGTTTAATTTTTTTAAAACATTTGAAAAATTAGTAACATCAAGAAAACATTTTTGGTGATATTCTGGAGATGAGTGTTTGGTAAATATTTCAACTGCGTGTTTCCAGTTATTAAATTTTTTTTAACACAAGACTACCTAACAATTGAGAATTGTATCTACCATGAAATTTCGTAAACGCTACATAAAATTTGCAAAATACACCATATTGTATTGTTACGACAACCAAGATAATCATACTAATCTTGAATATTGAAATTTAAGATTCTTTTATTTTGGTCTTTTCCAGAAGTAATTGATATTATCGAAAATTTAGAATTTATTTCTGGAGTTTAGACTTTATTTAGTATGTCATAAATTTAATTTTATGAAAGGATTTTGTTGTAGAATAAACTGATATTATAATTATTATGTGTTAAGGAAGAAGACGTAGTTGCTAAATCATAATTAGATTTTTTTGTACTAATATCAGTAATATCATTAGGTGAACGGGTCTTTTAGTTGATACATTTTCTTTTAAGGTATTAATTTGATAAACATTTGACGCTTGAATGGGTTTTAAAAAAAATGTTAAATGGATGATTGGTTTTTAGACAATATTTTATTGAGAACAGTGTCAGTGTTAATTGTCGATAGTCAACTAATCAATATATTTTAATAGTAGGTATGAAATAACAGAAATAGTGTTGTAATATTTGTCCCCTATAGTGGAAATATATACAGATAAACTCATTATCGTAATATAACCGAATATGGGGGAATTAACGTTACGACGGGGAATTTTATCATAACTATAAAAATACGATGATAAAATACTATTATTATTATTTCGGTAGATTCTTAATAATCAACCTATTTTTGTTTGAAATATATAAATATATTATATACAGTATATCTACTGGGCAAGACCGTATTTAGAATTTTGCGTCCCGTGCTCTTAATTCAAGACTTCCCATTTTCAATATATTTCTTTTTATATCATAGTACCTACAGTGGTAGCCAAACATTTTTTTAAAAATTTAAAAATGTTATAGAAAGTCCCTTATAAGTTGTAATTAATGTAATTTTAAAAAAAATACTACTGTTAATTCATAATAGCTTTTTATGAGCTCCTGAAATTAGATGTTTAAAAAAATTTGTCAAAAATTCGAAAATTTGCAAATTATTTTATTAGTAGTTTATAAAAAATCTTATTTTTATATCTAAGATTTGAAAATCGAATGCTCTCTTTTCAAAGAAAAATTGAATTTTTTGTTCATTTTAATTGAAAAAATTTTCTGTCCCCAAAGTGTGCCGCCCCTGGGCAATTGTTCACCGGTGCCCCCCCCCCTTAAAATCGGCCCTGCTATTGGGTCAGATCCTGTATATGCATTGTGCATTTTATAAATTAAAATTTATATATATATACACACACACACACACACACACACACACACACACACACACACACACACACACACACACATATATACATATATATACATACATATACTTATATATCAGTGTCTTGGGGTCCAGACCCCCTGACCTTTCCGCCACTGGTATCTTGTATCCAAAGATAAAAAAAAGTATCTAGTACCTTTATTTACAGAATATTTTGGGGAATATTAAATGCATCTTGTATCTATAGATACTTTATTTAAAACATCTGACCCATCTTGGATTTTATCTATGCATATATTATATTGTGTAATATTCTAACCTATCATACGTAATAAACTTGCAAAATATAAAATATAAATTTTTTTGTTTTAAATAATACAAATTATAATTTAAAAAGAAAAAAAAATAGTAATATAAGGATACAAGTTACTAAATACATTCATGTTACTTATAAATACAAGATATAGGATACGAAACGCTTGTAAGGCGTTTTGTATAGGCAAAAAATATTTTTCGGTGTTGGTCGTGGTAGTGTGTACACATAGTGAATAATCTTTAGTGTGTGTAGTAATTTATTGTTAAAGATGACATTTGTTCTTACACTTTCACGCTCATGTCGACAATTTGATAGTATGTAATGTAAAATCGGATAATATTTCACTGCTAAATTGATCAATTTTCATTCCATCGTACTAATCGATCCGATGATACGATTTTGATATTTAAAATCGAATTTAATGCAATTCAGAAATTCACTGTTGAACAACATTTTTACATTTTTTTAAGTCAAATTATGATGAGTGGTTGTCCAAATTTGTTTAAAAGTCATTCATAGAATCTAAAGAAGACAAGACGAGGTATCCAAATCTTTATTCAAAATCAATATAGCATAGTTAAATTAATCAGTACGTTGAAATAAAAATAAGTCTTTTAGAAAAATAATGTTTAATCTTAAGTGTAATGATTTTAAAAATAAAATATTATGTGTTGTAATATTCAATGAATTAGAGCATAAAACAAGGCATAAAAACTATATCTTTGTCCTCATTAAAAAATATCACGGACTGCTTCCTTTCCTCTTCCCACTTTTATGGCTATTATTGATCCTTCTTAAAAATATATCCAACCATATCTATTTGTATATATTTTTTTATTATTTTTTTCTTAACAACTTAGCGGGCCTTATCGGTGCTACCACTATTTTATCGGTCTCTATTACTCGCGTCCTCTAATTGATTGTTTCATTGTTGTAATATCTTTTTTTACTACATCCTTCCATATTATTAGGGGTCTTTCTATCGGTCTTTTCCTTACAAGTTTTCCTTCTATGACACGCTTTATAGTTTTTCCTTCTGCTCCAAACATGTTCAGCCCATTCTATCCTCTCGTTTCTGCAATTATACGATAGTAGTATAAATATTTGGTCTTCAATACATATTTTGTAGGTTCTTAATTTGTCTTCTTTCGTACGTTCCAGTTTCCATATTATAATCTGGGCCAAATATTTTTCAGAGTTTTTTCTTTCTGTTGTACTTAATTTGGAATAATCACTTTTTGTATTAGCCCAAGTCTTATACCCATATGTTAACGCTGGTCTCAGATAACTTGTGTATCAAATTATTTTCAATTCTTTCGATAATAACTTCGACTTGAATAGTTTCAGTAAACCGTAATAACATCTGTTCGCGCTAGATATTCGTTCTTTTATTTCTTCGTGTACGTTATTTTTGTTGTATATATTTATTTCTAAATATTTATACGATGCTACTTTTTCAATAAGAGTCTACTTATAAATTATTCATGATTATCGACTATCGTGATAATATGATTTTTATATTTGTTTCATACAATTGATAATAGTTAAAGAAATTAAATTATATTTGAATATTTGTAGTATATAAGAATTTTTTAGTTTTGGAATTTGTTTAATTTATTCCACAATCCGTTCTCTGGTTATATTGGATGGGCGCAATCACCTGTTTTGCCTACCCATTAATCCCCCCCCTACGAGTATCCGTTTGAACGTTGGTTGTTATGTATATATACGTATACCTATAGGTATATTACATAATATATGGTAAGGGTAAACGTTCGACCGCGTTTTTGGTTATATAATAGTAATGTTGGGTACACGCGATGTTTGTACACACAATAGTAATAATAATAATAAAAAAA
>JACXSJ010003785.1:0-19313 GCA_014851325.1 Pentalonia nigronervosa | reverse complement strand
TTAATATTATTTCTTTTATCCAGGAGGCTGGTTTTATTATCTAATATTTTTATTGTTTACTTTAATTATTTATCTTAGTTGTTCCACTAACTATTATTATTTTGTTTCTTTCTATTGGTTGCTAATATTTTAATGTACATAATTGTTGAGCTAAATTTGTTAATAAAAGCTAATTAAAAAAAAAAAAAAAAAAAAAAAAAAACCATAAAATATACCAATAGAATAACAAATTTTTCATATTATTCACATAATATAATATATTAATATTAATCTTCATTCAAATTTCATGTATAACACAAATTATGTAAATAACCAATAGTCGACGCTATTTGACCTACACTACAACTGTCCTAATGATTTATAACGATTTTGCAGTTTTCTTGAACTAAAAGACCATTAAAACCTCAAAAAGAATGACGAATTGTCTGCAAAAGGGTCTAATTTACGGAAGAAAGAAAATCGTTTGGATGAATGTTAGAAAGATTGATTATCCTTTAAATATGTTACTCGCTTTTATAGTGAGTATACATATGTGATTTAAATCACATATAATATATATATATATATTAATATTGGTCTTAGTTCAGAGTTACCAAAAGTTTGGATTTGTGTATAGGAAATATAAATGACTGGGTACCACATATCTCTTAAGCAAACATATTCATATATTATCAAATTATATTCTCCCCTCAAAATCCCAAACTTACTAATAAGTTTAATTTTAATCATTTCGGTTTACCTATTGGCTATTAGTTTAAAATATTGCATTTTATTTGAGGGTTATTGTCATCTGACGACTGACTGAGTGAAAAACAAATATATTATTGTGTAGATTATGTTATAAAACGAATAAAAATTTCAGTAACAGGTACATACAGGGCTATCTCTAACTAAATAATAAGGAGGGCGAGATTCATTTGTATGCCAACTCAAAAGAAAATTTTCTCGCTTCTTTCGATAATTGCTTATTAGTTTATTACTTATAATATAGGTACCTAGTGTGCATACTTTATTATCACACAATATAATTTTTAATGATTTTGTTTTTACTCTCTCTGATTTTTTTTTATAGTTATTACTTATTACAAATTTATACCTTGATGTATTACATTTGAATTTAATGATATAGGATCATTGTATATGAAAAACGATTCTGAGTCTCTGTAACTTAACCGTCTGCGTAGACTACATTATACTAGGTATATTTTATGATATTATTGCTATCTAAATAATTTATTGCCAAAAACATTAAATTTTAAAATCCATTGTGTGTATAAAATATAGTGATATACTTTTAAAGTTTCATGTGCCCACGAATAATATCTTAAATTACAACAAAATAGGTAAGTGACTAAAATTATTAGTTTTCGTTAAAATATTTAATTTCATCCAAATTTAAAATTAATAAATGTCTATAAAAAAATTGTATTTATTTATTATTTTAGATTTTTTGGTAATAATAACAATATGAACTATTTCTTATTTTGCAATTTTGATGACAATCGTCAAAATTCTAAGAACTTAAAAAAATATATTTTCATTGTGTATTTTAAATAACATATTAAATGTAAAAATATAAATAATACACATTTTTTAAATAACGTCAAAAAATTTAAATCAATATTGTATAAAAATTTCCGTTTTCCTTAATTTTTTTTTGTTTTCAATTTTAACCTTTCTAAAGTACGGACTAAATTTGATTTTTGATCAGATAGCACCCTCAAATTTGAAAATCGTTTCGACTGCTTATCGTGTATACATACATAAAAAAATATGAAAAACAATAGTTACCTAAGTTTCCGAGTGCCAACTCGAATGCTCAATGTACAAATGTGCCAACTGACATAGACATATTGTACGTTTGGTGGGTAGGACACCCCTTATACATCCCCCCTTGGCCCTGGTTACAAAATAGCTTATTAAAAATCAATGTACTGCCATATTTATTATGATGTGTTAGTATAATATGTGAATTATAATATAATTATTATTACTGAAATTAAGTATTAACCATGGAACGTTATACGAGTGTAACTATCTGCTACCTACATTCTTCATATTATACATTTATACGTGATATATATATTTTAACCTATTATCGATCGAGGCCATGTTTTGTAGATGCCGGAGGTGAAGCCGTATAATATGTTTTGTTTGTGTATGAATGAAAAGTGATGCGTTATTCGTTCCACTGGAGATTATTGAACGTACAGGGTGGCATTTATCGTAAGGCAACTGTAATATTATAATATTATTTTGTGTTTACGATATTAAATTGACTTAATTTGTCTTTTAAACCAGAGTTGTAAATTTTTTTTGTTCTAAAACTATATGGCCGACGGTTGTTTTCTCTCAAAAGAATCGACATATCGATACGTTTATATAGTGATTAAAATTAGATATATTATATATTTGGGTATTCTATATTCTTGAGCAATGTATCGGTCACCTTGAAATTTTTCTTGTCGTGCATAAGTAGGTTGTTATATACGTTGTTGATGTACAACGAGTTGCTTTGCTTCAATATATTTAAAAAGTGATAACAAAAAATATAAATAAATAAAACTCTTTGTACCAGAATCTGAAACGACTGAAATAAATAATTATTTTCATTTAAAAATCATAGGATATTTTTTATTATATTTTTTGATGCATTTGGAGAACAATAATGTTTAAATATTTTTTAATGTATATTTTAAACAATAGTTTTGAAATTTCTCAAGAAATAATTGATTACAATAAAATTATTTACTTTATATGAAAAGTGTATGCTATAAAAAAAATATACAATTATAAATGAAAGCATAACGTTATATCTACTATAATACTATACAACATTCAATTATACACAGGATGAATTTTTAACAGTTAACACTCATAATTTCGAAAAGTATTAAATTTTAAGTATGTCATATATGTAATTATAACATTTTATGTTGCCTCATGTCTGTCGGTGAAATCACTACGAACTTTTGATTTAAAAACGATAGTTTAAATATTACCAGTGTCAGTTACAAATTCTGAAGCAAAATACTTTTATAAAAGTGCATTGTATAATATGTAATATGCGTTAAGAGTTTAATAAGCGGCCATATGTTTACTATCTATTCGTTTTTATTTAAGTTTCTTTGATGCTATTTTGGATATGTAATTAATAATAAAATTCAACCACTGAACCGTTATTTTTAAATGGTTTCATGTTAATTTCCAATGTGATATTATTTATTCAGAGTTTCATACTGGTCGTGGGTATACACGAAACTCAATTCATCTAGCAGACGATGCCTGCAATGGCAAAGTGCATATTATAATAATATTCGGCATGACACTTCGTATGTGTCAAGACATAATTTAATATAGTACTTAATTAACGTCGAATGCGGTTATTCCTTATAAGTGTAATTTATACGACGTTGAAAATATGTTATCAGTCTGTATAATTATGTACGTGTGGAATTTTCATTTACACCCCTAAAGACCATTAAATATAGATAATATTGTACAAGGTAAAATGATATTCTTATCTCGTGGTTTTGCATGGCGTGTGTGTACATGTGAGGTATACTTTACACTATAATACGAAAGCAGTGTTGGCGTGTCCGGTAAACAGTTCACTAAAATTTTTATCGTAATATTTTAAATTTTATAATAAGTTTACTATATTTGTTTATGCCATAAACTTTATTGAATACTCTATTATTGAATATATATTATTCAACATTTTCTTCACTATTCTGTTTTTTTTTTAATATTGTCGTTGGCTTATACGATTATAATGTATCGACATGATAATTAAGTTAATATTGTATAATACATTTAATTATAATTATTGAATACCACATTGAAAAATAACACCATATAGAATATATTTAATTTTGTGTACCTACCAACAGTTGAAACAACAATAAGCTCAGTTAGTATTTAAATGTAGGTTATAGTAATTATCAAAGGAATAGTTGAATCATGAAGTATACTCAGAACTGTTTGATTATGTTATTTTGCGATCAACTATGATTATGTACGATTAATTAGTCGAAAAAATCGATTAATAGAAAAATGGTTAATTACTAAGCAAGTCGATAAGCTTGTAATTATTGATTAGTAGGTATTTGATTTATTTTATAAATTATTAATAAGTAACAACCCAAATATTATATTATTATCAAAATTCCTATTTTCGATTTCGTATATCTAGTTTAAATTAATAAATAAATGTTTAATTTTAAATTTATAATCTTTTTTTTTGAAGTTTTCCTGATAAAGTTATCTGAATATATTGTTGATATTTTATAATACAATTTTTTAATGTCAGGAATTAAAAATGACATGATATGTCTAATCATAAATAAAAAAGAATAACAAAAAATTAAAATTCTAGTTTTATTTGATTTCAAAATTATCCACAATAATCACTATATTTATAAATTTGAGCATTTAGTATAAAATCATAATATGAAAGAATAGAATAAATTATCTACCACATCATAAAAAGAAAACCTAATTAAATTAAATGTTTTATAAGTTTGTCTTCGTTTATAATTACAATATAAACATAATTATAATAATTAATAAGTATCTATGCACCGAATAAAGGATATCATAATTACCAACATTACAAAAAATATAAGATTCTATTGGTTTCACATTTATAATATTTTTGTTTAAATAGTTTAGTGATAGTGAGAAAAAAAGTCACTAAAAAAAAGCCACGGTAAAAATAATCCACGGGAAATATTCAAATATGACATTTAACGATACCTTTACAACATTGTACAACATTAAAACATTTTTCATTAATATTGTGTAGTAATTAGTAATGTCAAATAATAAATGACACATAAAAACATTAAACGATATATTTGTATAGCATATGGTGTTACTGCAGTAAAATTAAAATGTAAAAAACAAATGTCAAGCAATAATACGCAAATAATAAAATAAAATAATTCAAAAATAGATCAATAAAAACATATTGTGTGTGCTATTACAGTTAAAATTTTTTTCCGTAGATTATTTTTTCCGTAGCTTTTTTTCGTGGCTTTATTTCTTAGCTTTTTTTTCCGTGGATTATTTTTTGGTGGTTTTTTTTCCTATATTTGATTAGGTTGTCATTGTTATCCGAGTTGCGGTATTCGACATTATTGTACCTAGCAAACGAATCATCAGCAGAGCTAGAAATGTTACAGATCATAAAGCATCTTTAAGTGATGATCATTGTTCACAACTTATAATTTTATTAATGAACATAAAATGTGTAGATACTAAACTGAATGTAGGGGAAAAAGCCACCGAAAAATAATCGACGGAAAAAAAGCCAAGAAATATGATCTGTAACAATATTTTTAGCTCTGCTGATGACTCGTTTGCTAGGTATAATAAGGTCGAATACCCCAATGTCAACTCTGTTAACAATGATAACCAAATCGTGTATAAATAATAAACTTTAGACTTTATAAAAATACATTTATATTAAAAGGAATATTTTCAGTTACATAGATTACTTATATGATCAACTGTGAATTGACAAGTACAATCAATCATACAATTAATCAATTAAGAATTGATCAATAAAAATAACGGTTAACGGATTTTTTTAAATTCTGTTAAATAATAATAATAATAATAATAAAAAAAAACTGTACAAACGTCACTATAACATTCATAAATACTCATATCCCTTGTTATTATTGTCAATGATCATTATATTATTATTCTAAATTATTTTTCAACAATTTGGTATTATTATTTCAGTCTATGAACCATTTAGAAATTTATTTGAATATTAAATAATTATTATTACGCCGAGCCACTATGCGTGTCAAATCGCATTTATTAAATTCAGTAATAAAATGTCGTATTCGCATTACTGCACGAATAAGTCTTTAATATATTGTACGACATGGCCGACATGTGTTTACTTCTTATTATACACTACATAATACACGCATAGTGTAAGAAAAAAGTTTACGATACACGCGTTTTATTTTTCTGTCACGTACAAGTTTTAAATTGTAATGTCTTTGGCGAGAGTCGACGTATTGTGCACCAGGTGAAAATATGTCAAGGAAATTCATGGCCAACAAAAGTCCATGCAATGTTTTATAGCGGTCCTTGGATCCGGGCCAACGTACGAAAAACCGATTGTCACCGTATTCATTTCGATTTCGATTTACAACACACAAATACGTCTGCAGCGTACGTGATACCCACCCAGGACCATATCGTTCACACACGGTTCGCATATATATAATTCCTCACAGACTAACCGTAATAAATGTTGACGTACTTCCCAACGTCTCGCATAAATCTTCCTGCAGTTGCAACATGCAACAATTTACGAAAATCGAATAACAACTGTAAGCCTTCGTTGAGATAATTCAAAACGTATTGATTTTTTTTCGCGATAATACATTATGGGAAGTATAAAGAGTACTCATTTATGGGATGTTGTTAGTGCTTTAATTTTTAACAAAATCCACATTTAAGCTTATGGGAGTGTGTACCCAGGGCTGTTCTTAGGAGTGGGCGGGCAGTGCCTAGGCCTCGGGCTTCGCACTTTTTACTCAGATTTGGGGCTTCGCGTTGGAAAAAAAAATAGGAAAATTTATTTCAAAAATTATTTTTACCTCAGGCCTTGTAAATCCTAAAGATGGCCCTGTGTGTACCGCATTTATACATATACTAGTAATAATGTATCATGGTTAATATTAACGCGTGATTAATAATAATATATTTTAACATGCCGTCGGTCCGTAAAGTTAATTGCAGCTAAATGACGTTAGAAAGGTGTGTTGAGTATAATCCTCAAGATTTCATGCAACCTGTCCTTAGAATACACACACACACATATACACACACATTTTACACGCATGTGCGTTTTTAGAAGGGTGGTCGGTGGTGGGTTATGCGGTGGCTAGTGGGCCATGATATCGTTTGTTGTAAACAAAATACCATTAATAGCAATTTTAAATTGAGATAAAGGGTTAGCAAAGGTGTAAAAGGTTTAAAATGGAGGAGTTGGATAAAATGCTTACCTTTGGACTTTTTTAAGTTAACCACCGTCACACACCACACACAAGCGTGATACGCATGCAAATATAAAATGATGCAGTCATTTCTATTTTGTATTACATTTTACGTGACGAATCTACCGTGTATTACGTTATATATTATTATTCATTATTAAATTGTATTTAATCTCACCTATGTATTCTTCATAATGTACAACTTAAATAGGTCTAACCTAACTTGTTATTTATGCATCTGTTATACAAATATATATGTATTATCGTGCATTCTTCTGATTTTTCACAATAACTCGATACATTTTTGCCTGTTTCTGCATCATAACAATATTTTCATATGTATTCATGAAATGATATAAAATATAAATAGATATGAATCAAAAAACTGAGTTTATAATAATTATCTAGTTTCGGATGGCTCAATATGTTATTCACAGTTCACATTTTATAGGAACGTAGTAACTCTGCTATTAGATTCTGAGCAGAGCGACGAATGCATTTATTTTACAACGATGTGAGTGTGTGTATGTTGTTTCCTTATTTTTGAATACACGATTTATAGAAGAAAAAAATGCTTCGATCTTCAACTTTGAGGTTGGCATCTTAATGGCAATATATTCATATGATAAGAGGCTGACAGACCGTCTCCGCTCAGAATCGCTTTTTATACGCAACGGTTTATCATTTTATTCAAATTTAACACATCTATTATAGTGATCAACTCAATGACGAGTTACACTCGACTGCTCCTACTGTACAGTGGAGCGGTTATTTTCCCTTTTTTTTATTTTGTACCATTTGTTTATTTTTTTATCACGTACAATGACATCTAACCTTTTTTTACTGTGGTTAATGTGATCACTAATCAGTAGTAACCTTATTTTGAAGTTGGTGATCCACAGCTATTGTTGTTCTTTTACTGGAACCATAATACCTGTAACCTTTGGAAAAGGACACGGCCGGTCATAAAAATTATTGATTCTAAAACATATGATATTTTTCTAATGTGGGTAAGTAACAATTGTAAACGTAATACGTATAGGTCGATAATATTATACGGGGTTTATAGGATAGGGGAAAAAATAAACACATGCATCTGGAATATAAATGGATTTATTTAAATAAATACTGGTAAATAAAGGGCTGAAAATACATTATACGTATATATTACATTCCATTGGGAATTGATAAAAAAAAAAGTTTTCGGTCGTTGAATTTATGAACCCAAATGATAAGAATAAGACAAAACTAAAATTTCCATTTTTTCAATATCCGATGAATACTTTTTACGTGTACTTATGTATGTCGCTCAGCCACAGGTTATGCAATAATACAATCAACATTTAACGACAATGGTTGTATTGGTTTTATCTGTGTACATTTCGAACTACAAATACTTAAAAAGTTATAACTGTCTCTCCAGATTGTCCAGACTCTAGAGTGAACATATTATTAACACCAGGTGTATTATGTGATAATGTGACAGATTATAACAAATATTATTACTATTATTACGAATAACAATTTACATATATGTTTTAAAACTAATTATTATACTTATATGAATAATATTTTGTATCGATTTGAAAATTATGAAATCAAGAATTTGCAAATTTGTAAATAAACTAAATTTGTGCCAAATAAAATGTAGTACGATTTAGAGAAGTACATTATGATTGTTTTTTTTATAATAGATTTGAGTTTTATAGTATAATTAAAAAAAATAACCTTAGCTTACCTCATATGGACACTAAAAATTATCAAAAATTTTGTTTTGAAAAACACTGGATCTGAATTGAAGTCAAAAAATGCGAAAGTGTCACGTCAATTACCGACAAAAAGGTTTTGGTCACGGTAAATTTAACTTTACCAATAATTTAATTTATCATCGATTTAGGTGTGAGCATATAAAGTGCCCATATACCTTCCATCTCCAGGTTAATGTAAAACACACATCATGAACAGACAACTTTGTTTTCTGAATCTAAATACTGTCAACTGCCACAATATTATAGTTGTTTCAAATCGCTCGGGACTAGCGTCATCGATTACGGTCAGATAAACAGTCATAAGATAACTGCTGTGTTACGCGCAAACACGGAAATTCGAAACTTTTACTATTTTACGTAGAAATTATTCGGTCAAAAACGATTCATCGGTGGTCGCACCTGATCGGGCTTGACTTAATAGTATAATACAGTTTACATTACTACAGTTGCCGCCACTTGAGTTTAAAATATATTGTTTTACCGGCCATCCTGATATATTATTAATCACACATGCACGCATTTAACTACACAACATTTTCTTTCCCTCCACTCGAAATGTACGTCGCTAAAATCTTTTCATACAAGAACTACATTGACGCATTAAAATATAGTCTATAGAACCACGTGTACTGGGCACAACCGATATCCACGACTTACGTGACAGTATTTTTGTTATATTTTCTGCTCCGAAAAACTATCTGATCACAAGCACAATTTAGATAGTTGTTTTGAGGGGCTAAAATTATATAAGTTTCACAGACTCGAAAGTGCTCCGCTCGGCCCCTTAGATTGTTGGACAAGTGTAAAATATATTTTCGGTATTATTCATTCTTTTTTTACAAATCTCCAAGGTTATTTTCATTAATGTAATTCAGACATAATATTGAGAGTTAGAAACCGGATTTAAATAGTTGACCGACACGCTCGACGATGCCATAAAAACAATTACGTTGTGACCCAGAATACAGTCGACGTATGCTCCCGGAAAATAGTAATCGAGAAATCGTGATTTTCAACGAGGAAATTGTATTGTCGTATTTCTATAATATTAAAATGTAATACATTTTTCGGATTTTATAACAATAATACTGCCAACATTATAACGAACTATTAATGAATGATTTGTTTTCTGTCCTATTTATAGAGTTTGTCCATTGGCTGTACTATAAGGGATGGGCAGGGGGGAAAGAGATTACCAAGAAGACTTGCATATCCTCAAGTCTAAAAATGTCAAATTAAAAAAAAAAAACAAACCAAAGCATTTTTATTTTATATTTTTATTTTTTCAATTGCATACTACCGATAATTTACATGTTGTATTAAAAGCAATAAACTTATACCGTAGGTAGAAAAATATGTACCCAGCTATATTATTGGCTTCAAATCATGCTCTAATAATGATTTGCCAAATTATCAGTTTCAAAATGAAGAGGAATATTACAAATAATTCAAAAGTCTGATAAATATCAAATGAATATAATTTATTGTCAAGAAAAATTATGTCAAAATAGTTACAAAAATTGTATTTTGTTTAGCCGTATTTTTTATACTAAAACTATTTACATTGAAATATAGGTAGTACATAAATATAGGTTTGAAAAAATTATGCCATTTTAAGGAATGTGGAAAGGGCGGGGTGGGATTAAATCCCAACCGGGTCTGTGAACTTTTATCAATGTGTGCTCCCTCAAAAATATTGGTCTGGTTGGTCCTTTAAAGATATATAACCTTTATAATATTTATACAGTTTTAAATTTTTCTCACTGGAGTAAGAGTAACAGTTTTGAATTGGTTGGTTAGAAGGTTGATCGGTACGGTTTTTAATTACTATTTACGTAATATATTTTTCACCTGAATTGCAAAATATTTTTTTAATACATTAATCGTATAAATATTATTCTTGTGAGTTATTTTGCTTCCTTCGTATATTTGTATTTCTCAGTTAAAGTAAACACGTAGATAGATATATCTCGTGAAATATCTACCTCTGTGTCTACATAATGTACGAGAAACACTCGGTGATCCACCTAATGTGGTGAATTATTTAAATATATTGGACAACATCGTATTTTATTCAACAGGAATTGAGATGAAAATTTAAATGTTTAAATGACATTTTTAACTATGGATTATTGCACAATTTATATATATTCATATTTTTAAGTTAGCAAACCTTGTTTAGATCTGGATATATATAGGTAGTTATTAAATGGAATTCTATGAGAGTATATTTTTATCTACTTACTAATGCCTATTGTATTATTTGTAAGTAATAAATAAGATAACTTAGTACTTAGCTATAGGTAACTAAAATAAAATTATTTGATTTTGTGTTCGTGTATAAGCTTTTACTTTACATACATATTTATATTAAAACAAACATTTAAATAATTATAACTATAATATCATCATAGTAAAAAAAATAAGTTAACATTTTTACATTAAATAAAAATTTATATTTGTAGTTTAAACTCTATATGGTGAAGTTACTAAATTAATATTGCATAATTATAATGTATAATAATCATGAAAATAGTACCTAAAATATATAAACCACCGCCAATTACAGCATGTGGTGTTAATGATATACAAAACTTGGTTACAAATTTAATTCGTGAAGAAACCCCTGGGCATGGACAGTAAGTGATAATTTTCGCTAACGGTGACATAAAAATCTTGACAGAGGATAAACACCATTTTAGACAGACATTAAGAGTTTTTGAAAATAATAAAATCGAGTTTTATAGATATCAATTGAAAGCTGAAAAAAATTCCGTGTCGTTATACAAGGATTGTATATAAAAACTGAAATATGTGAAATTAAAAGAGACCCAGCTGACAAAAGTTTTTCTGCATATGATATCTCAAACATTCAAATTAAAAAAAAAAAAAACTAAATCCAAATGATAAAAATAGTGAAAAAAAAAGTATAAGATAACTTTTATTTTTTGTGGATTTAGTTTCACATAATAATAATAAAAATATCTACAACTTAGATAGTCTATGTTATCATAAAATTAAAATAAAACCTCCAAAAAAGAAAAGAAGATGTACCACAGTGTAAAAACTGTCTGTCTTTTGGGCACACTCAAAATTATTGCTACAAAATGTCCGTGTGTGTGAAATGCAGCGAAGAGCATAAAACAGAAGAATGCTATAAGCCAAAAAGAAAATAAAAGAAAGAGCACACACAATTAAGGTTTCTGCAGTACAACGAATTCAACCAAAACCAGTAAAAACTGTCACAGTGGCTATATCTTATGCTCAAATGGCTAGCTCTTCCAACGTTAACATAACTCCTCAAAGGTTCAAACTGCAACAATAGTCAAATAAAAACGACTCTACGTTAACAGATATTTTGTCTGCTTTAGCTAATATAACAAAATCTCTAGAGAGTGTGACACGTAGACTAGATAGATTAGAAAGTAATCAATCTAAGTCTAATTACAGAAATCAAAAAAAAAGTAATGAACCGTCCATAGTATGGATCGTCAATGGGCTAGCACAGCATAAATAAGAACTCGATAACTTCTTGTGCAATGAATATATAGATATTACTCTTATATCAGAAATACATTTTACATCCTAGACTGTCCTAAAAATTAAAAATTATAGTATCTATACAACTCTCCACTCTAACGGTAAAGCTCGAGGAGGCACGGCAATAATCATAAAAGAGTATTAAACATTTCGAGTTTGAGAAACACTTAAAATTATACATACAAGCTACAACCGTTAGTGTTAATGATGGAAACAATGAACTTACAGTTACGGAAATTTATTGCTCACCACAGGGAGGTGCAGACGAAATTAAATTCATTGATTTTTTCCGCAAGCTAGGAAACAGATTCATTGTTGGTGGAGACTACAACGCAAAACACATACACTGGGGATCAAGATTTAACACTTAGAAATGATATGCTTCTTAAAAACAGTTAATACTGTCAACACTGAAGTAATTTCTATCAGAAAACCAACTTACTGGTCAACTAACCTGAATAAAATCTCTGATCCATTAGACTTTTTCGTAGTTAAAAATATTTCCTCCAACTATGTTGAAGCCGAAGGACTAATAGAACTGTCGTCCGACCATATTCCTGTGGTACTTACACTAAGCTCAAACGTCATAATGAAAGAACGAAAGATCTTCCTTACAAACAAAAGAACAGATCTCTTTAGGAGTACTCCTGAAGAAACAATCACTCATTCAGTAAAGCTAAAAACGTCAACAGACATTGACGTAGTAGTGCAAAAATTAACTAATGACGTCGTTGAAGCAGCGAAAACGGCAACAGCCATAATTTCTGTAGGAAATAATCGAAAGATCACTTACCCGATCGAAATTAGAGAATTAGTTCAACAAAAGTGTATGTAAAAAAGAACCTGGCGTAGAACGTGACATCCAACTGATAAAACGAAAGGGAACAGTATTAGTAAAATTCTACGAGACAAAATCAATGAAATGAAAATCAAAACATTTATTTCGTATCTGAGTAGCTTATCTGCAACGGATGATACTGATTACTCTGTATGGAAAGCTACGATGCAAATTAAAAGACCTCGTGTTTATGTACCACCTATTCGTAAAGTAGACGATACTTGGGTATGCAGTGAGCAAGATAAAGCCGAAGTATATGCTCAATACCTTGAGAGTGTATTTCAACCAAATAATATCGCTTCTGAACTTGATATGATACAATGTCAACCACTACAAGAGAAAAAATACAGTATATCATACCTCTAGAAGGCCCCCATGAAATTGACAAAAATATCAACCCAAAAACGACACCCGGTTTCGACAAGATCAGTCCACGCATATTCAAAGAGCTACTAAAGAAGGCGATTGTTCTTTTAACACATATATACAACACAATCCTACGGCTTGAATGTTTCCTTAAGTAATTGAAAAAGGCACAAATGATCATGCTACTAAAACCAGGTAAGCCACCAGAATGAGCTTATACAGACCGATATAGCTTCTCCCAAGCATGTCGAAGCTCTTTGAAAAGCTTCTTCTTAAACATTTAAAACCATTTATAAAAGAAAAACACTTCACATCAGACCATCAGTTTGGATTTCAGAACAGACATTCTACTATTGACCCAGATCATCGCGTCACAAACATAATAAGTAAGGCGTTGGAAGAAAACAAATATTGCTGTGGTGTATATTTAGACAGCCCAAGCTTTTTATAAGGTTTGGAATAAAGGACTACTCATAAAAACTACGAGCACTCCTAGAATCTTATCCGACTGAATGACAGTTTCGAGTTATACAAGAAGAAACAAAGAAACAAGTTCATGTATAATATATATTTAAGTAATCATTATTATATATATATTACTTATAAATTATCATACTGTACTCACCCACAATGTAATGTATTTATAAAGACCTTTAGTCATTTAAATAAAAATGCCATGGGTAGTTAAAATATATATGTATATATATATATAATAGTTAGGTATAGTGCATGTTGTTTATCTAATATAAAATCACATATTATATTATCTATCGTAAAATAGTTTCTTTTTGATGTGATATGACGTGAACATAAACATCATAATAACAATAATTTTGTAATCTCCTTAAAATGACTTTCATGGGTATAGTTGATCGTTAAAACAATTACATTACTAACCCAATCATAATTTGAATAAAAATAAAACAGCTTTTACAACAAAACTCGTTTGTTCTTTTTTTATCATTGCATATAATTAATAAGACATATTTTGTACACGTTATTACTTAAAACGCATATATTATTATGAAGTATGTTCAATATTCTACAAACCTATTGAAATTACTGTTAATTAGGTTGCAGAAAATGCCCCATATTAAAAAAAAAATATTCATAACAAAAAAACAAAATAGATTTCATCAATAACTTAATATTTTTACTTGTGTTACATAATTGTTGAATTTTTGGATTTTCAACTTTTGACTCCTTAAATTACCACTTATAATTAAATTCATTACCAGAAACGATCTACTAACAGTTGAATATTCAGTTAATTTTTACTGCCCCAGAATGGTGATAAATATAAAAAAAAAAAAATTATCACACATCAATAAAAATACGTAAAAATTCGTCGATCCACATATAATTTCTTATACACCTGGGTCTTTTAACCGGTATCTGACCATAATATACCTTTGTGTTATTGACAATCGTACCACCCACTATTAATAATTTTTTTTTTTAAATCGATATATTTCACTCAGAACGCATCTCGTGTGACGGTTCACGACGTTAATTTTCCGTCACTCCGAAAGGATTTAAACTGTAAGTCACACTTCCCCTACTAATAAGCGGTAGTGATCGCGTCACGAGGAACCTACAGAAAACACACACAGAGGTCGTTTTTTTCCAAATAAATCACGTTTCATATCATCACACGTGTTGGTGGCATTCAATAACAACGACGATGGCACAATATTTTATGCGCCTACGCGGCGTGAATAACGAATAATAACGAAAAGTTTGTTAATTATTATTATTATGCCGAAAGTTTACACATTGGATGTTATAATATTATACCATCGTTATTTCAATAACGACGATATTAACAATATACACGTCATATTATATCACACTCATTCCTAGTGAACGAAATCGTTCCCCCGCGAGAATTACACGAGTAATCGGTAATAATGGTATGACTGCGTATTGGCGACAGACGCAGTTTTGGGTCTCGCGGGAGTAATATATTATATACGCGTAAACGCGACGAGAATTCTTTTAACGGCAAACCAACCAACACTGGTCACCTCGGTTATTTTTTTGTTTGAAAAGAAAAATATCTGCGCATCGGTTGTTAGTGTCTTTAACACCGTACGTACTTTTTGAAATGTTCCATACTTTTTGAATTTTAAATATTTAGCGAATGTTTTTCACTTTTATTTTTTTGCGTAAAAAGAGATATGTTTGGCCAACGTTTTAACATAACTATTATGTATATGTATATTACCTATATTATAACTGCAGAACTATAGTGCCTAAGCAAAATTGTATTGTAGTATTTTTGTAAATTTTATGTTTCAAATATTCTTATTTTAATAACTATTTGTGTATACAACAGGTACTTTACTGTATATTATTATATTGATTATTGCCAATTAACCAATCTAATGATCATGATTAGTCTTTGCGGATTTTTTTTTTTTTGTGAACTTTAATTTCGGCAATATTATTCAATATTAGAAAAATAAATAAAGCAATAATAAAATATTATAAATAATATATTTTTTATTTCTCAAGTCAAACTATTCTTAAATGTTGTTGCAAATATAGATAAAAAATATTTTGTGCTTACCTATCTACTGCTTTTAGATGCTATTTAAAAACAGAATAATCATTTAAGAATAATTATTATTATACAAATACAAGATACATATGATAACGTTTATAATTATTGATAAACATTACATTCGTTTTATTATTATTTTTAATATATATTATAAAATTAGTTGAGCATGTTTTATAATATACTCAAAATTTGTGTGAAGAAGTATGCGTTTTTACACATTTTGAAGTTTTTAGAGCATTATTTCAACGCATATTTTGCCAATTTTTAATGTATAAGTATGTGCATATTTAACACGTTCTTAGTGCACATAATTCACAGCAACGAGTCAATAATTAATATACACATCGGTTATAATAAACATTATAAGCTACAAAAAACATATATGAATGTTTATTAATGTAATGCTGGTATTTTGCAGATCTTGTTGGGTACGAATTTTGGGCTTTTTATCCGTTTCAAGAAATATTATTTATCATTAGAACATAATATAAAATCAAAATATAATAACTAGTGGTGTTAAAAACTGTTCAATTTTTGAATCTTTTTAATAGGCATTTTAGTTTGATTCGTTAATCAAATCAATGATGTAACAATTTGTAGTGCATTTGATGAGCAAGGATAAAAGCAAAATTGAATTATTGTCATGATAAATATACTATTTTTGTGATTTTCGTCACCGTGTTAATATTTTTTTCAAGTTTTAATCTTTTTTTTTAAAGTTTGGTTAGGTTTTGGTTCGAAAAACCATTGACATATAATTAGTGTGGACATCTAATTATTTATTATTCGTATTCGTATAGGTATGATTGGCTAGACATTTCGCTAGTTTGATAAACAAGGTAGGTTTCTATTTAGGATTACTATTTATAGCGTAACTGGAAGATATTACATATTTAAATGTAATTTCAGTGTAAAAATATTTCATTTGGGCACAGCGCTTCGCAAATTAAAATTAATAATTTATAGTATGTGTATAGGGATTATGCATTAGGATTTAAGATCATATTTTATTTGATGTCTTAGGAACAATTTTTACCTTATAAGAGTTGGAAAAATGTTATCAGACTAATATTTAACTATATCTTAAGATTTTTATTCATAATTTACTATAAATCCTACTTTATATTTGACTTATTTATTTTTATAAATCTTGGTTGGTCTTGGAAAGATATGATGTGAAAGCCATAGTTTTAGCTCGAGTTTGGTACTTTGTTCGTTGATTATAACGTAAATGAAGAGCTTTTTCTATTTTATTCGATCAAAATTAAGTTGTAAAATATTATTATTTTCTACGAGTTTTATACTACAATTTTATACGTATTGTTGGTATTGACTTATACGTTTTATGCGAGGTTTTTGGAAATTATTAATTCAACCTACTGAATTAAGGAAATACTAATAACAATTATATATATATATATACATATATATATATAAGTGAAATATAAAAAAAATTCTTTGAAATAGATTAGGTATAGTCCACGCCCGTTACATTGCTCAAAACCGTTTTATCTTATACTATAATTTATCATAAAACTTACACTTAATATATTTATTACAGACTAGAGTGATCTACTTGATGATGAGATATACTCAAAATCTATTATACAGCATAGTTCCTTGAATTTTTTTTTTAATGATTTTGTATTTTTTAATTTAAAAAAAAATATATTCACACTTTCAAAAGGCATCGTAGTAGAAGAATATAATATAGAAAAAAATATCTTCCAACCAACATAATAAATAAATCAAAGGATCAAGCATGTTACTTACGATCTAATTGAATTGAAAGGTTTCGTAGCAAACAAATAATAATAATAAAAAATTTAAGTTATCTATAAATAAATAATAATACAGATGACCATTTGTAAATATTTTAAATTCAATAACGTAAATGAAAAATGGATTATATAAATACGCATTTCGACTGCAGGATATATTAAGATTAATTTAATCGAACAAGATTATTAGAAAAAAACCGCCATGTTTAAGTGTATTGTACACATTGGTCGTCACAAATGCGGATTTTATTCAATTAACATGTTTTCAACAAAATTTCAATAATTCGTTTTAATGTTTGTGTAATAATAATTGCATTCATCCATTAACGTAGATTATACAGAATTACTGACCATTACTACCATTCGACTACCTTCCGAATACTATTTGGCACGTTGTTATATTATATTTTATGAATTTTACTGTTGTGAAAAAGTAATAATTTTTTTTTTATTTTATGGCATAACGGTGTGACTTTTTCACCACCGGTAAGTTTAGAACAAAATGATGATAACATCAAAGAATTAAAATTTAAAATGCATTATCAATAATAATAATAACAATAATAACAACTACAACAACTACCGTATACGGTATCTCGTGGTTAGACGGCCATCTCTAGTCGAATAAGATAATAATAAATAATAATACTGTCAACAGTCAATACTCGATCAGCCGTGAAATATTGTCGCTGTACGGCAGAGTCGCGTTAAAACGATTTATAATATTATTTGTCTTCATTCATCCGACAAATCAGAATCAGAAGTCGTATCGCGCCCACAATTTATTACGCGTTTCAACTGGCCAATTTTACCTGCGCCGAACGCATTATTTACATGGTGATATCTACATATACACAGCGGGGGCGTACACAAGAGCAGAATACTAGATAATATAATAATTGGTCTCGCGCATCAGCGAATCTCCTTTCACCACTATAATAATATTATAATATACCTCCGTATAGTAATAATAATAGTTTATAACGGGATAGAGACGATGTCGCCTGTTCGCAGTCCCACGGCCCTTCGGACGTCACTTTTATCGTCCTCGACTACGATTACAATATACTATATTATACGCACGCAAAAGGTCTTTGTACGTAATGCATATTATATTATTGTAACATACCTACTGCCACGCGTGTACAGTATGAGGCAGAAATACCAACGGTAGGCGGCCCAGAAGGTAAATCCAGTCGTATGTGTCTGAAAACCGGAGGACTGTTCAGCTATAAGCACGGCACGAAATCATTAAAATTTTCGGAGCGAGTGCGACGACTTGCACGATACGAGAAATGCGACATAATTTAATTATTACAACAAGCTTCCAAGTTTCACGCCACGTGTATGTGCATTCGTTGGTTTTGATTCACTTGTACGGACTTGACTTTAGATAAGACACGGAGCTAAACGGATCATGTACGGGCT
>JACXSJ010003784.1:0-19323 GCA_014851325.1 Pentalonia nigronervosa | reverse complement strand
ATATATATATATATATATATATATTAGAGCGCAATCGTGTTGCGTTTTATGCAGGTAAAAAAGGTTATAGACGGGCGCGATAGTGCTAATTGGTCGAGCGCAATCGTATTGCGTTTTTTGAATGGAAAAAGGTAAGCTGGGCGCAATCGTGGTTCACCGACACAAACACACATCCTAATATACGAGTAAATATTTTGTCAACCGATATTCATCATTCGTAACTGCGACTTCGCGTACGTTTTGTAAAATTTAAATTTTACATTTTACAGTTGATATTGTGGTGGTTAAAATATTAATTATATAAAGATAATTTTAATGTAAATTGTGCAGTTTTTTAAAATTTTAATTATTAGTATTTAACAAAAAATACTTATTATTTTTAACCATGCCTGAAGAAAATAATTGTCAATATTTTAATTGCTAATAACATAATATAATTTACAACACTATATTTATATTTGTATATATCAACCTATCTAAATAATTTTTCTCTTTTTAAAAAAGAAATTTTGACCTCCGATGACACAACAGAACAAAACAAATTAATTATTTATTGTTGACTCCTACTGAAAACATATGTAAAAACTAAGTGATGTAGTATACGTAGTTTTTTCTAGTCCTTCTTCAATTACTTCAACACCCCAAAAGAAAAAAATATCCAGATTAATAGAAATGCCTAGTCCAAATTTAAAAAAAAAATATCCGATAATTTTGACGATTCGCCCAGAAAAATTAAATTAAAACAAAAATCAAAAATAATTCATAATAAAAATAGTCATATATCAAAATTATAAATGTCAAATTCTAAATTTAAGATACGTAATAATTTAAATAATTTAATATACATACACAAATTTCCATAGGTTAACTCTAAAACTTTAGTTATTATGCAGCTAAAAAATAAACGACGTTCGTGGACAAATAACGAAAAAAAATTTGCTTTAATTTTATTTTACAAATCTCCGACTGCATATAACTTTTTACGGTTACAAAAAATTAATTTACCAGTTCTTTCAACAATTCGTCGATGGATTAAACAATCAAAATTTTTCCCCGGATTTAGTAATATTTTTTTTAACCACGTTAAAATGAAATTCGAAAAAAAATTATAAGGAAAAGGCGTGTACTGTGGCTTTTGACGAAAGGTACATTAAAGAATTTTTAGAATATTCGAAAGATTATGATTTTATTGAGATTTCAAGATTTAGAACTTTACGGTTGATCAAATAAAAGTGCCAACTGCGTTTTAGTTTTTATGGCTCGTGGTATTTATTCTCAGTGGAAATTTCCTATTGCATATTATCTTACACACTCGACTGTTAATAAAATAATTTTAAAAAATTTAATTATTGATGTTTTAAATAAATTAATTGATGTTGGTTTATGCCCAAAGCTTATAGTTTGCAACCAAGGCACAACCAATCAAAGCGCTTTAAAATTATTAAATATTTCTGAAAACAATTCATTTTTTTTTTTATTAATGATCATAAAATATATTTTCTTTTCGATGTTCCCCACTTGCTTCCATGCGTACGCAACAATTTTATTGAGACTAGCTTTCAAAAAAATGATAAACAATTTTCATTTAATGATATTAAAGATACTTATCAATTAGATAAATTAAATAAAAAAAGTCGAACTCTTGGTAAAATCACAGATGCGCATATCCACCCAAATACATTTCAAAAAATGCGCGTATAGTTAGCATCACAATTATTTAGCCATACGGTGACAGCTACAGAACTATCCGTACTTGCGTTGCAACTGGCAAACTTCGCAGTAAAACTGCAATAGATACTGCACATTTTATAGACTTACTAAATAATTTATTTAATTGTTTGAACAGTAAGTCTCTTTATAGTTGCAATCCATACAACTCTGCATTAACCCACTTGGGAAATGTAAAAACATTTTTAATAAAAGCTTCAAAATAATTTTTAAATTTAAATAAAATAAAAAAGGAAAATTTTCGCAACCACCGTGTTTTAGAGGTTTTACACAAACTATAAATGGTATATTACAATTTTTTAAATAGGAGAAATTAAATGAAATTTTATTTTTAATAACAAACAAATTAAATCAGAATAATTTAGAAAACTTATCTAGTATTTTAGACAAAAAAAGGGTATAATAAAAATCCGACATCTCGTACAATAAGAACGTTTAATAGAAGTAGTTGTATTTTTTCTCTGTATGCATCAAAGGGAGCTATTGTGAAGGAACTCAAAAAATAGATGATTCTATAATAATTGACATTCCATCATCATCTATTAATAATGAAATAAATAATGAATATTTCGATACTAGTGATACTGAATCAAATATTACATCTAATTCGTCGGATGATAATTTTTCTCATTCTAATAAAAATGAAACTTCAAACATCACATTAGAGGACTATTCCATAACATATTTTTCCAGATATCTTGCTTATAAATGCATTAAAAAATTTAATTGTCCCTACTATAAAAATAACTTATTAACAACGAAAAGCTTAAATGAAAAAAAAATTTTTTTTAATTAATAAAAATCATTTTTCTATTGAAAATGATAATATTGGACTTAAAGCACCATCTACTTGTTATAATAAAATAATTAGTCACGTTTTAGATATATTTGAAGAACATTTTGATAAATTAAAACATAAAAAAAACTTCATCCTAAATTAACACAAAAAATACAAATGGATAATTTAATAAGTGATTGGATAAATGATAATAATTGTAAAGAACACAATATATTTATTATTGAAAAATTATTGATATGCAAAATATTTAAAAAAAAAACTCAAACAATATCTACTACATCACAACTACTTAAAATTTCAAAATTAAAAATTTTAAATCGTATTTAAATTGTAAAATATAAATACGTATTATAATATACTGTGTATTTATTTTAATATAATAAATAATTAAATAATATACTCGTATATTCTTATTTTTTATATTTTATTTATATAATCTCGTAGTTGATAAAATAATGTATTACGTTATGCTTAGTAGTAAAAAATAATGTTTATATATGGTAATTAAAAAGTTATATGTTACTTAATATTTTATATATTTATTTTTAATAATATTTATATAGATATTAAATAAATAGGATATAATATTTTTAATTTTGTATATATATAAAATTATGATATAATAAATAATAATTATGTATTAAAATAGATACGATAAATAGTAAACAATTAAATATTTTGTTTTTTTTAGATTAAAATTTATCAAGTTTGTTTAATATGAAAGCTATTTTATATTAATAAAATAATAACTTAGGTATTTTTTTTTTTTTTTTGGTTTAAAATTTTTAATTAGATCAACCCAGTACTTAACATTTTATATTTTTTGTTAATTATTAAGATATATTTTTTTAATTTTATTTCTGCAATGCGGTAAATGAAATAAAATATAGATATTAAATTATTAAATATAAATAATACACAGGTGCGAATATGAGACACAATCACAAAAATTGTTTACTCAGAGTTACAGCCTACTGCGAGTGCTACATAATTATTATATTATAAATAGTCTCTATACAGTATTATTTGGCCACTAAGAAATCAATAATATGGGATAATACAATAATATTTTTAGTTATTAATATATTTTATACAGAGCATAAACTCGTTTTAAATAACAAGCTGCTGTGCCCCACTGCTACGAATCAACACGCATAGTTATGATAGCACAAAAACATGATGAAAGTACAAAAATAATATAATATATTTACATTATTAAAAATAAATGTTTTTATGAAAAATATTTCTTAATTGATATAATGTCATCTATCGTCAACCCGTATAAATATAATTTTAGTCGCCAAATATCCCTATACTATGGACTATCTGTCCATTCTATAATCAATGATATGCATTATTAACAAAGTTAATAGATTTATGTATTTATATATAATATGTTGTATGGTAAATATACTAACCATTAAGAGCAATGTTTTTGGTCATAAGGAATGGTATCAGTAATAACAAGTAATACGATACTATAACATAAAGACACATTCAAACAAGACAATTTTCAATTTTCATTTAAAAATTTGTCATTACTTATATTTTTATTTTCAACATATTATTCTCTTATTAATATTATATAAATTAATAAACTAAATTAAATGTACCATGAATCAATATTATTGTAAAATCATCTAATTATATTATAATTTAATTTATTACATGCTATGAACTATGTTTTATACATTAGTAAAAGTAAATCATTTTTAGCAATAATATTCTCATAAAACACAATATAGCACTACTTTTAAGTGATTATTTTTGTACGAAAAATTCTCAACAAACTCAAAAACGCCTTGAAGGTGAATTCCTGAATTTTAAACAATTTTTATTATGTGTAAAATTTGTAAAGTTGTTATTTTTTAGTAGTAATAAATTATAAATTGTATTGAAATTTGGAATTGGTATTCTGTAAACCTACATATTTTTAGTAAAATTCCATAAAGCAATTTAATTAAATGTTTTAATTTTTATGAGACGAGTTATGACTTGCATCTATAGTTTATTGATTTAACAAGCATTAAAATATATACCTATATACCTATCATACATTTTTAAAATTATAGTATTTATTTTTTAACTTAAACTTACATATTTTAACAAATTCTTGCTATAAGACTTTAATTTTATTTGCATTTAATTTTCATAAAAGGCCCCAGAGTGTGACTGATGATTTTGAGATGATGAAACTAGTGTGCAGTTGGGACATCAGTATTTTAAACATATTGTAAACTTGTAGCAATACTTTTATATTTAAACAGGTAGGTGCCTAATCGATTTTACAATTAAATTAATTATTTGTCTTGTGGTAGTTTTGAATAATTTTTTTTTAAAACTTAAATATTTAATACTGAAACATTATCATTAACTAATGTTGGATGTAATTGTATACATTGGCGCCAAATTTCAAAAAAATCTAATTCCTCTCTCCTCTCAATAAAAAAAAAAGTAGTATTTGTAAAGGTTTTAACTATCCATTTTTAACAATAGCTAGTATATTTGCAGTAATGTTTTAACTAGGGTAAAGGATAATTATGTTTTTTTCATATTTCTTTTTTTAATTATGCACATAGTAGCCTTAATTATAAATTTGTTGTTTGTTAAAATCGTATAAATTGATTTTTTTTTTTAAATATTTAGGCGGGTTAATATGAATAGATGCAGATTATAAAAAAAATACTAAATAAGCCCAAATTTTCAAAAAAAAAAAAACCAACAAATTGATAAATTATAATATGCACATATTAATTCTGTAGACAAAGAACAAAGTTTTTGAAGTTTATAATTTTTATGGGTTAGACAGTTTACAATTGTTTTTTATTGATATTTGATTAAATTTCGACAGATAGCCAATAAAATAAGCCTTAAAACTCATTGTGTGTATTCTAATACTATATTGGTCTCATTTTATCAATGATCTAGATCAGGGATCAACAATTAATATTTTTGGAGGGCCACTTTAGTTATTCAAGAAGTTTTCGATGGCCATCAAAATCAAAAAATGTCTTATGATGAAAAAGGGAAAAATTATAAAACAAATTTCTTGTCTGCAGGCCAAATAATAATTTGTTCACGGACTGCCATTTGGCGACTCCTGATAGGTGCTTGTTATTAGGTCTGTTTGTAGTTTGTACTCCCAATTATTTATGTGTGTATGCATTTTTAATTTTTAATCAAATTTCAAGTAAAAACAAAATTGTTTATAAAGAACTTTATTTTTCTTTATTTTTTATGATAAAAATAATAAATCACTTTTTTGCTTCATTTATAACATAATTATTTATAATAAAACCATATAAAAAAAAACTCAATTAAAAATATTAATCAAAGTACATGAAAATTATAAAAAAAAAAGATTGTTACAAATCAACTCATAAACAAAATAACAAATTTTTAATATCTGTCTATAAATAAAAACATAATTATCAAAAAGTAGGAACTTCCATAACAATATTTGAAATAAAATAATAATAATAAAATATAATCACAATATTAATGTTTTTTTGAATTAAATTGTGTAATAATATCATGAAATAATATTGTAATATTTGAATCTTAACAGAAAAAAAAAATCAAAACCATTTATATGTTAGGCAACACTGTAAACACCTTTTTAAATAAAATGCATTAATAAAAATTTGTTAACATTAATTAATTAAGAACTGTACTGTATAAATAATCCAAAGAATATTCTGAGCATAAAAATTTTGAATTTGACATCTGAAATTGTAATTAAATTATAACAATTAGAGAACATCATAAAAATAACCACCATCTATAGATAGAAATAGATTTATAATAACCTATAAAGCTTGAACAATTTTTCCCTTGAAAAATTGTGCTCTAATCTGTGTTTTTTCCACTATAGTTTATACAATCAACAACTAGACTATATTCAAATATTAATTAGTTATTAGTATTGCTGTTATGTCCCACCATGGCCTAGAGTAAGCATTATTACACTTGTTTTTTAAAAATTATATTTATTATATAATAAACATAGAAACTAAGAACAAATTACTTATATTTAATCTTTTTACAAAAAAATATTTATATCATTTTCTATATTATAAATATAAAAAACAATTAAAATTAAAAACTAAATTATTCTAAGACTAAAAATAAAACGCATTTAAATATTAAAATTTAATTTTTTTTCCTAACTTAAATTTATGTTCATAATAATATATCTTTCTAAAAATACATACAGTAGATATATGATATAATATTATTATTCATTTAAGCTTGAGTGGTCAACACAAATAGATGAACAAAATGCTCTTTATAGATATTGATGATGTTACATGTTGATAAGTTATCAAAAAAATATTTATTATTTGATAGAAAAATGAAAAGAAACAAAATAATGAATGTAGAAAGCATATAGAAAGGGATGTTGTTGTCAGTCTTAAAATCATACACCATGGCGAATTGCACTCAATAAAACCGATTTTGTGTTGTTTTAATACGAGAGTGAATTTGCCCACCAAACCTCTAATAATTAAAGATAAAAATACAAAATCTGTCCTACTGAATGCAAATTGTTGATGAAGCAGCTCCTATAGGTCTTTTATAATTGTTTGGATAACTAATTTTTGATTTTCTATAATCTATTGTAACGTTTTCTAGAGAATTTACTTTTAGGTTATTTGGGATGAATTATTATGTTTTAAGTTCACAATATTAAATTAATTTGAATAACATTGTTATTTTACTATAATTTCATAAATCGTGATAATTTAGAAGGTTTAAAATGATGAAGTAACAATTAAGTACAATAAATAAAATTAAATCAGTATTAAATTATTAATTATTTTGTAAACATAAAAATTAATAAAATAATATTAATATTCTATTTATTTATTTAATTTAATGTATAATATATTAAGTAATATAATTCATTTTACCACGGATCCGAGGTTTCGAGTCTAAAATTTAGATTTATTGTGTCTTGAAACAACACACTTAAGCCACGAAGCTACAATTTTTTCAAACTCATAATCTGTATTTATTTGTGGAGCATAATGTTCTTGTAAAACTCCTATAAATGTTAAATACATAAAAGAAATTTTAATAAACTAATTTGCAAGCAAGTAAAAATTAAAAAATCTGCTTTACTTTTTAATATCATTATCAAACATGTATCACGTATTTTAGTCACTTTTCCTTTTCCTCTACCTGTCCATGTACATTTAACTGCATATTCATCAGTGATAAATTTTGACAGAACACGTACTACATGATTTTTAAAGCAAGAACCACCAATTGTTTTTATATATGTTTCCTATTCACAATAAAAATAAAAAAAAGTAAAATTAGAAAATTTTAAATAAATATTTTGTACATCAAAAAATAAAAATGCTTAACTAGTTTAAGTCCAAAGCCAAATTCGTCCTTTAATATACATTCTTCTATATGTTGTAATTCATCTGAATTGTTTAATGGAAACTTTTTTAAAAAATGTGCATCTACATTTTTGGTTGGTGGTGGCAACTGCATATTAGCAAAAGTATTTTGCAAATTTCCCAATGTTGACAATACTTCAGTTAACATGTATTTTATGTTTATTCCACCATTGTAAATTTCATACAATAGATTATTTATATCCAAATCTAAATACAAAATGAAAAATTACTAAGCATAATATTAAATATATTTCATATTTAAAGCAAATTTATTAAATTCAAAGAATCGAAGTTCAAATTTTAAGAAAAAAAACTTTGTTTACTATTTAGATGTGCGACATTATCAACCTCCTCAATGTTAGTTAACTTTGGTATATTCATTATTTTCCACTCTTGGTCAGTTATTAGTTCATCGTTAGGCAAATCAATACTCTATAGTTAATAATAATACAAAATTATTGTAAATAATTTAAAATAAAATTAAAACGTCAAAATTAGTAAAATGTATTATTATTTTAAAATTTAAATCAATGACAAACCATTATTAAGTATAATCTGTTTAAGGGATTTGATACCACCCGATAATAACTGTTTCTTAAAGAGTTTATTATATTTCTTAGAATTTTTGATTAGATACAAATATAAACTACTTATGAAAAACTTTGTTTTTAATTTTCAATCCTTAGCCGTAAACATTAAACATTTTATAAATTAAATACTACAAAATAATTTATACATTTTTGACACTAGAATCTATAAAAAAAATTACCATAGGTACTTCTAATAACTGACTTAAAGTATACTCATTGTTCACTATATCATTTCTGGGGTTTTTTATTCTTATTCTAACCCTTTTTTCTGAAATCAATGGAATATCTTTTAAAGGAGATTCAATCAGAATGAGTAAATGATTCCATGCTTGAATAAAATTATCTATAAAACAAATATTAAGTTTTGTTTAGTTGTAGGTACCTTATCCCAATTTACAAAATAAATAATGTTTGAATATTTATTACACAGGTATTACTACTCAAATAATATTAGCATAAAATTTATTTTAAAGACTTACTAAATGGTTTATTGACAATTATTTTTACTCGAAAGATTAACCAGGATAAATCTGGAGGATCGGCTCTTATTATAAATTCGCCAGTAATGTTTGGATTAGAAGGCCATAGACAATACATTTCATTTGTAATCATAACTGTTTTTTCCAATAACCAGTTCATAGGTAATACACCATATTCGTTCGATTGTGGAAAGTAGGCCACTGCCCAATATATCTAAAAAAAAAACACAATATATATTCAATTTTATAATTATTTAAATAATAATATAAATCTAAAGAGTTTTACTCAAAAAATTTGATTTATTATTTAGGGAAGTTTTATTTGTTATACTATATTATTTTTCTCATTTGTTTTTAATTTGTAGCTATAATAATAGTCATTATTTATCATATAAGATATCAACAAGTTAATAGTTTCCTAGTTAATAATAAATAAACTGGATTGTCTTTGTAGTTCAGAAGAGTATGATTGAAGTAGTTTATAAATTTTTAACAAACTCAACTAATTTCTATTCAGAACAAGAGCGATACCGGGTGGTAGGTCAAAAATGCTTCTCCCACCAACACTGGTACACAATGCAAAGCTTTGAAACAAAGCCATGCGCACAAGTTGGCTGTCCGTTACCACTCTTATTCTGAATAGAGTACAGTTTTAGCAGGGCATAAAACAATTACATACAAATCATTAGTTACATAGGTTATATGTTCTGTTATAATATGCATGTTAGTAACAATTCATTAATACTAAAGCTATGAACTAGGTTAAGAAAACATGATTGTTATACAAAATTTAGTTTTAAGTCTTAGTCAGTAAATTTTAGTAGATATAGCAACATAGAACTAGGTTAAACTATAATATATAAGAGATAGCATTACATAAGGAAAGAGAAGTGCACTTCAGCGGCAATTGCTTGATGTGGTCATTGCTGAACAAATTATAATAAATTATTTTCTATATTAATTATGTTTATTTAAAAGTGTACGTCGGAAGAGATCGACATATACAACAAAATGGTGCCTAACTAATGGGCCCTTTAAATTATGATTTTGTGTGTGTTTTAGATAACACTATCATTTTTTGATTCAACATTTGTATGCACACTGATTTTAGAATTGAAGACCAAAAAATATCTATGTATGTTTTGGTATTTCGACCTTAGCACAGGACCTTGTAAAAGTTTAGTAAGTACAATTTTTGTGAATACAATTTTGTTGTTTTTGCATATGAGCGCAGACGATATTTTGGCATTGTGTATGTCACATGTGTATAAAATTGGTATACAATATTTTGAATTTACCTTTATATGTATGTAAGCAAATACAATATTTGAATTTTAAGAGTATACCATGTGGAATACACGATATTTTGAATTGGCGTGTCGGGCATGCGGTGTTATATAGTGTGTACACATTATATTTTGTGTTTATATAAAAATGTGTTATATATTTTATACAATATATATATAAGGTTTTTTTTACATACAAGTTTCTGATTTGAGTACATACAACACTTTACGATTTTGAATTTGTATATGTATGAACATTATAGTTGGAGTAAACATGTTCTTATATGACTTTAAAGTATTATTACATATTTTGAGAGTCGGTACGATGCAATTTACAACTTACAATATAACTTTACATGTATGTGGGGTTAGGCCTAACATAATGGTTTGTATTTAATGTTTATTATTTTTTAATTTAATTTTATTTTTAACAAGATTTTGTTTACATTTTTGGGTACTTATTTGTTTTTTATAATATAAAAAAAACAGTAAAATGTACATAGTTTTGGGTTTTAAATTTTATTAGTAATTTATATAACTATTACTTTATTGGCTAGTATAATATATATTGTTATATATTTGCAAATGCATTCAATATTTCTCTAGTCATTCACTAATATAATAAAAAAAAAATAATAATGATACATTTTTTTTATAAAAATAACACTAAATATGAACATTTACAAATCATATGAATTGCATTAGCAATTAAAACATTTAAGTATGAACGGGAAGTCATCTTTCTCACTATACAATACCTACGTAAATTAACACTTAATAGAAATTAACAGACATTTATATCTTGAAACAAAAAATCATAATGGTTCAAATTTTTTCGATTTTTAATTTTACTTATAATTAAATTAATATTTATTATTAATTGTTTATTTTACATTCTAAATATAACGATAAAAAATAAGCACTCAAAAAAAGTGTGGTGTAAACCTAGTATTAAAAAAAATTATACTATAAAATTATTGAAAAACACAATTTTGATTCTTAAACTATGAAGTCATAAATTTAATTTAATGAAATTATAATAATTAATAATATTTTTAACAATTAAATCATTGCAATTAATTTTCATTAAAATTACTAAAACCATAAATGCAGACAAACAAATTCATGTTATGATACTCCGATGACTCCATACAGGATTGTAATAATATAATTTACACATATTCTTTGTATATCCCACTTTTATTAAAAGGCCATTCTGGTAAATATGAAACGTATACAACGCTCAAGAGATGACATGCGCCGTATGCCACCGTCGCGGCAGGCCGTAACCACAACCATCGTCGTATACGATGGGGTCTGCGCGTCATAATCACGGGAGAGTTGCATTATTATTTTACAATCATTCAGAGCGTTTCGTGTCAGTGCTGTTAATGACCGTCGCATGAATTATCACCCATGTATTTCTAATGCACGTACTCGGCACATTCACTCTTAGTTCACAAGTAGCAACATATTTATTAATTAAAGCTCCTGTTTGCTTGAATATTTTAACCAATACATAAAGCATACAAACTGTAATACAACATAACTTGATTTATATTTCTAACCCAATTACTTTTTAAAATACATATAAAATAATAAATTCTTTATGATTAAGAAGATTTTTTAGTAAATGTGCTGCGTCTTTATGTTATAATTTATAAATGACTATAGTACTTTACATACCATAGTTTAATTTTTTATTTGCGTATTAGTATAGTTATAAATATTTTTGATAAGTAAATATTGATATATTTATTTTTAATTAATTTATCATAACATATTATATGAAATTGATTTTGTACATAATATCTATTATTCTATTAAATAAAGACTTAACGAAATTAATCATATTATTTAATTATTATTACAATTTGTGGAGTGTAATAAACAAACTATACAAACTAAAAATTGTCACATGTTATATAAAAAGACGGTGCATCATACCTATATATTATTAATATAAATTACATATTATTTGTAACAAAAATAAAGAGTATATTTCAAACAATTTTCCAAATAGGAATATAATTATAACTTATAAGTTATCAATCTAGTATATCGTATAAAATGTTCAGAATGAATTCAAATATATTAATAACTTGATTCACTAAAATAATATTTTAAAATATTTTTTTAATACACTAATAAAAAAAAAAAGGTAAAGTGAGTACATCATCTGCTGTAGTATGTATCGAATGTATCACTAAAATGAATGGTAAGGCACTTGAATTCAATGATAAAAAATCATTGTAATATACGAAAAACTATTATGAGCGAAGACCGTGTGTCACCCTACATTACTAGATATATTTTATGAAATCACTGCTATTAAGAGTAATTTGATTTAATATTGGTAAAACAGTTGATTAAATTAATTATTGACAAAAACATTAAATTTGAATATTTCATTGTGTGTACCGTGTTCCTATAATATATAATAACATACTAAAAAAAGTTTCAAGCGTCCAAGAATAATATTTTTAAATTACAACGAAATAACTACTATATACCTATATAACATAAAAGCCAATGATCTTGTTATGGAGGCTTTAACTTGAATAAAAAAAAAAAGAAAAAAAACTATATAATATCGTTATACTCTTCATTTAAATATGTAAATTAATATTAGAATTGAAAATGTCTATAAAAAAAAATATTATGTCAATATATTTTTTAGATTTTTTGGTTATGATATTATTAACTATATACCAAAAACATTGTTCTAAATTTTCAATACTCGACTATAAATAAAAAGATCGGCAAGTGAGTATCACAGTGATGTACAGTGGGTGTCGAGTGGGATCAATGTTACGAATTTGTTAAATTTGAATTCAATGATATAAAAACATTGTATACGAAAAACTATTCCGAGCGAAAACTGTCTGTCAGCCCGCATAACTAGTACATTTTATATTATTGCTATTAAAATAATTAATTTTACTATTAATAACATAGTAGGTTGAATTAATTTTTGCAGAAAACATTGCATTAAAAAATTTAATTGAGTGTAAAAAATCTATATATATATATATATAAATGGAGCCAAAAATATATAACAATTCATCAATTGAGAACACGGTTGAGCTATTTCGCTCAATTATGTATGTTTTCAATTGTTCGTAATTTCTAGATGGTTTATACGAAAGAAAATTTTGGAAAATCCAATCCCGGGAGGTGCGCAAACAGGGATTTTGAGATTTAGGATGAAAATATTTGTTTATAAATGATTGCTATACCACTAATCTGTTTATTTATAAAGTTGTCAATGGTTACATATTTATAACTATTATAATTAGTAAGAATACATTATCATATACATATTTTTGTAAATAAATTTATTGAAAAAACAATCTTCAGCACTGACAACCGTCACAATGTTTTTTTATACCTAATTCTGATTTTACTCACTTCCGCACTTCATGGGGTCCGCAATCCACCGCAGGTGAATTGCCTATCTAGGTGATTTATAAATGCATATAAATCACTTCAGGTTAATCTTAATTTAATATTTGGCTCAGACAATGCTGGACGGGACAGTTAGTATAATAATATACTTTGAAACTTTTAAGCACTCACGAAAAATATTTTTAAATTACAACAAAATAAATAGCATCATTACTCTTCTTTTAAATATCCAATTTTGTCTAAATCTATAAACTTAAACTGTCTATAAAAAATTATTTTTTTTATAATTTTTTTAATTTTTTGGTTACACTAATACTTACGAAGAACAGTTCTTAATTTCCAATCATTAACTATAAAAAGTGAACATTTTATAAATTTTAACTACAAAACAATTTGCAAATATTCCAACGATGAATTTTGGTCAAAATTTGAAGTTTAAATGCTTAAAAGATATTGTGCCTATGTATTTTTATTACTTTTAATCTGCCATTTTAACAACTTATGATGTAGCTTGTATTAAACTTTCAAGAAATTTGACCTAACAAAAATTTTTTTATCGATATTTAAAGTATAAAAAATTTTTTAAAAAACTAAAAATTTCTTAGGCCTACAAATTTGATCAAAAAATGTCAAAATATTTTAAAAAATTTTTTAGTTTATAGAAAATGGTAATCTAAACATTTGGTGACATTTTTAAATATCTACAGTTATTCCTTTTTGAATTGCATCAAAATAAGAAAATAGTTCCCAAAGAAAACGGATGAATATCCAAGTCTAATTTCAAACGCTCGTAAAAAATTAGTTAAGACTTCCCGATATAAACTTTTTTTTTAAAACGTAGGAAAACTTATGGGAGAGCATTTCTACTTTCCCAGGAAGTGTTGACAGATATAAAAAAAATATCGTCGCTCTGCTCAGTATTTAATATACTGATAAATACGTATTTTATACTTGTGATTGCTAGACGTAAGTATGTGGTATGTTAATACCAATGTGCAATAACTACATGTTGCTAATAGTCAATACTTTATGTACAATATATTTACTACTTAAACTCAGTCAAATATATTAGTAAATAAATGTAAAATCAATAGTTTTTTGAACAACTATTTAGATTTTGTCTGATGGAAAGTCATACTATAACTGCGTTCCCGGGCTGACATAACGACTTCGATAAATGGTTTCATTTTGAATAAAATACTACAGTTATTAATAAAAATATGATTTATAAAATCGAAAAAATAAAATAATATTCGTCGACTAAATTATTTTCGTATTGACAACTCGGGTATTTATAAACCGTGCGCGGCCGAGATAGATAACCGGTTTTGACAATGGTGCGGTACTGCTGCTTAAGCTCGCGGGGTGGTGGATGAGTACGGTTTTAAGCCGGGTTTACACACAATAAATGCTAGCAATTTATCGTAACGATCGAATTGTTTGGATTTATCGTTGCGTATAAATAGGATATTGTAGCGATTTAATGGAATTGGATCGGATGATTGATGCCGACCGGCATCAATTTCTGCGAATCGTAACGATAAGTTGGTTCATGTAAACATTTATCAATTATTTATAACTACAATTAGATTTAGTTTGCATTGAATGTTCACGGAGGTTGTGTATAGCCAACTGAAATGTGAGTGAACCGTGGTCGACGAAGAATATTGGACAAGAAATCGTAGCGTGTTAAACAGTATCCACTCTTTCGATTAATTGGAACAATAAAATCGATGATAAATTGTCAATCACGTCGTTACGATTTATTGTTGCGTGTAAACCCGGCTTCAGAACGCTGCTGCTGCGGTCGCAACAACAGCACATCATGACACCGACAAATACGTAATTTTTTTTTACCAAAAACATGTTTTTGTACTTCTCATTAGTCGTAGAAACACGATTTTTTCAACAAAATAAACTTGAGAAGTTCTTTTAGACAACTGCGTGCCAGATTTTTGATATCTTTTTTTGTCTATTTTATGATTTTTAAAAATTATAAAAATGTTGAATATTTCAAATGCAAATATCATCGGTTTGAAAAAAAAATTCAAAAATCTGGCATACAGTTGTCTAGAAGAAGTTCTAGAGTTTATTTTGGTAAAAAAATCATGTTTCTACGACTAACGCCGTGTCCTACGTGAATCCGACAAATGCGATTGTCGCGGTGGTGTCCAATGTAAATACGACGAATACGATAATATTGCAACGGATCGCACTAGTATTTTATGTTTAAGATTATTTTCCCTAAACATTCATATTAATATAAGTTAATTGTACTTTTTATTTTATTTATTCTATTTAGTTATCTAGGTATTTAATATAAAGTGTTCAATCAAATATTTTTTGAAACTTCATCCCATTCTGTCGGAAATTAATCTATCCCTATACTTTTTGTTCCACTTATTCCACAACACATTTCTCTTTTGTACTTCCGATATTAATAATTCCATAATTAAATAAAATAATATAGGTAAGTAAATAAGGTAATATAAAAATAATGTGATAATACAATAATATTACATTATATACGTAATAATAATAATAATAGTATAATATACATAATAACTAATAAGTAACACCCAGCGTGAAAATCGCATACGAATATGCGATCAAAAATAAACTATTTTGTTTTTCATCGCACACGACTAAACGCATCCGATAAAACCGATTGTATCGGTCATGTCGCATTAGTCACCGTCGGACACTTCCGTTCGTTTCCGATGATTTGTTTATTTTTAGAAATCGTATCGGTCGCATCGTATTGCGATTATCGTATTTACGTAGGGGACACGGCGTAACGAGAGCTGAGGAAAATGGGAAGTACGAAAGTATGTTTTTACGGTCGAATTTTTAACCTTGAAGCACTAGAACAGTGGTGGGCAAACTTTTTTAATAAGAGGCCACAAAGTTTAGGAAATTCTAGAGGGCCAGAATTATAGAAAAAATGCATTTTGTGTTTAAGCTTTATCAAATCATAAATATTATAAAAACATTACAGCAAACAAGGAACAAAATTAACAAAAAACGTGCGGCTCGATCTGTGACAGCTGATGAGTGACGACCGAGTTCACTATACGTACTATAACACAAGGAATAACGATTAGGTATGACTACAGTGCTAAGACTATTAGCATTACACAATAACATATCAATTTATATATATATATATATATAAGTACATCATACATATTATTATACGAAAACTACGATAAGGACGCATCAAACCGAGATCTGGGAAATATATCAATATGAACAAAAATAGAAATTATATACCTATTGTCGTAGTACCTATCTACATACACCACGCCATTAGGGTACGACCGCGCGAATCTATTTATATATTTAAAACTATTTTCTTCGATAATTTTCAGAATATTTCGGGAATTTTTTTTAACTACACTTTTATACTATAACGGGCCATATACTATCCCGATGGACCCTCGGAGGGCCGGATTAAGTACTTTCGCGGGCCGTACTTTGCCCATCACTGCACTAGAACAACGACGTATAAATTTAAACATTATGTATAAGATTATTGCTGGAAATATTGACCATCATCAATTTTTAAATTGTTACCTTCTATACTCCTGCTCGTAATACTAGGTCTGATGATACATTTCATCTTAACACAATAGTAACTAATTATGCAAACAATACCACCACAATAGAATTATAAGTCATTAACAATATAAAAATTGATTAATTCAATTCATTTTTAAAAAATACAGATAGCATAATACGAATAGTAAAAAATAGTAAAATAATAGTAATAGCAAAATATACTATACTCGTATAGCAAAATTGTAGGTGCATACTTATAAATAAAATATAAATGCCAATCGGATAAGATTTATTACCTAAACAACACACACAGTAGATAGTTGTTGAAATTGTATATAATATTGTTATTTGTTTTATAGTATTGTTCAATATATCGGCCCATAAATGACTATATACAAATAAATTTTTAGGCCCACGATCTTTAAAAGCAAAATTAACATGTGGCAATTTTTTAATTATAACTTCTTTATATAAATATATCATTACTATGGTTAATAATGATTCATTGTCATACATGCTACCATAGGTTTATAAAATTGACTTATAGTTATGTTCATAGTCGACATATTCAAAAATATTAAAAACAAATAAAAAATATTACATACAATTTCAACTAGTACCTTGAGTGTGATCTTCATTACCTATTGATAATTTACAGTTTTTTTTTCTACATATCATAATAATTACAAAATGACTATTAAGAATTTTTAAGTCTTTCTAAAAAAATATTTGAAGCATATTTTAAATTTTTTTAGACCATGGTAAAAAAGGGATATAATTAGTTATATATTACATAAAAAAAAAAACTGTAAATAAAAACATAATTGAATCGAATTAATAAATGGCACCACCACAGTCGCAGCTGTAATCAAACGAGGGGAATCCAAAAACTCGGTGGGCCGATACCTCGCCTATCGGGCGCTGTATGAATTAATAAAATACTCTGGTAGGGTAAATTCATTATACAATCGGAGCCCAAATCATTTTAACTTTACGTGCTCGACACGCCGACTCGACTAATTCCAGTTAATTTCGAATTTCGCGAACACGTGAGCTCCCGCGCGTGTGCGACTGGGTGTTGCGTCTTACATGTAATAATATAATGCATATCGTATACTCACCTTCCGAACAATATCGGACATTTCGACGGTTCGTGCAGCGGAGGGTTCGAATGAAACAAATTGAAACCGAATCAAAAAAAGTATATATTATGGAAAACTGTTTAGATTGAGTTAAAAAAAAAAAAAAAAGAGACGGTTTCATCAATCGACGACTCGTGGAAACGGATCGTCTTGGACGGGCGCCGCTGCAAAAGTGACGGAGGCGTCAACGTCGCAGAGCGCACAAACTCGCGGGTACAATAACGCTGTTCGGTTTGGGGGACGTGGCGGGGCGGGGCGGTGTCTACCGCGCACCTACTGCCGGCGCGGCGGCCATTTCATTCGTTATTCCCCGCGACAATTATTATTTATAGAATGCATTTCGGGCCGATTCGGAGTAAACCGAGTCCGCGATTGTGATTATCGAAATTAATAATATTATCACGGTCGAATACCAAAAATAGTTCTTCCCATTGTTGTTGGACGTTTAAAAACCGTTCGACTGCGTCTGAATTGCCTCCTTGTGTTATTCTATAATAAAATACGAGTTGTGGTCGTCGCGACTATAAATATTATTATACAAACTTTTGAAAAATCTGTAGATTAGCACTACGATTTCCATCGCTATAGATAATAACATTTTTTTTTCAATTTTTTTTCTCACGTAATCCGAAGTGTGTTCGTGCGTTTAAGACGCCGATGATATTATAATTTTGATATAATTTCTAGTTTTTTCGTAGTAATTAAATCTGTTCGAGCAAATCTCGTAAAATTTGATCTGTGCCCGTGATGTGCCGCCAACTCAATTTTACGAGATCCATATTAATATTTGTACAACGACAAGACGTTATTTTAAATATAAAATCACACTTTTGTGTGTATACATTTATAATTTACCCAAATAAATATTTTATAAATTTCCTGGAATTTCCTGTGACATTTCGGATATAGTTAAAATGAG
>JACXSJ010003783.1:0-19340 GCA_014851325.1 Pentalonia nigronervosa | reverse complement strand
TTTTATTATATTGTATAATCATCATATATGTATTTATTCGTATATACATCGTATATACATATTTACACCTTTTTTCCACAGTGTAGGAACTAACATACGTACCTGGATATTACCGTGTAGGAACTTACATGCGTATCTTTTTCCGCCATGTAGGAACTAACATAGGTACCTGGTTTTTACCGTGTAGGAACTTACATACATACCTTTTTCCGCCGTGTAGGAACTAACGTGTGTATTTTTTTACCTGTTACTCTCGTGTAGGAACTTACATTCGCCCGATGGATATAGCTGACACAGTAACGAGTTCGGCTAGGGCCATAAGGAGATTATAAGATAAGAAGAGACTTTTCGTGAAAAGCAATAATCTCATGATAATTTTTGCGATGTTCGTGAAAGTCTGGTAGGAAATATGAAAATCTACTAGTGTTGTAAATAACAATAATATTATATTATTACCTAAACATATGTGGTACTGGCCATCATATTGTCCAGGAGGTGCAAACATTTTTTAAATATAATACTCTCCCTTTTAATCAGACAAAAAACCAAATAATTTCTATAATGAAACAGTTGATAAAAGGAAAAATGAAAAAAAAAAATCGTTAAAAATAAGATTTTATGATGGGTCTGACTCATAACCATCCTTTAGCTTTTAATTCCTTTGCAGTGCAAATGTCGTAGATAGTGCGGTAGATTTTAATTGGTTTGTGTATTTTCTTTGAGCGTAGGCTGTATTGAGTAAATAAATTATGACCAAACTATACACGAAATCTCATGCACTAACATCGACACACTGTACACATACAATTTAATGAATATGAATGTGCCTATAGCTTGTAATTTTCAAAATATATACTATCTTAGAAAGTTGTAAAGTTTTCTTTTAGATTTCGATAAACTATAGATAGTGATACGACTATGACTCACGATTTCGTTTGAACTATTATAGTTTTCAACTGGGCTGTTTATTATTGTTGTACCTATTTAATATGAATATTATTTTTGGCTATGTGGGTGTAGGTATAGGTACTGGTTGAATGCATTATATTATATTATATTATATTATATAATATTCGTATCGTTTAGAACCAACAATTATTCTTGATATGTACCTACTTATGAATTACTATTATACTCTTTTTTCGGATATTTCTGTTATAATATTTTGTAAAAGTGTGTATTATATGTTTAAAAATAAAATCGCGTTAAAGAGTATATTATATCTTATTAATAATTATAATATTAGTTTACTCTTTGTTATATTGTACACAATATAATTTACTTGAAATGGGTTATACCGTGAGAAAAAGACTGTACTTTTTATTCGTTTTTTATAATTTATGTAATAATTATAACATAATAGGTATACAAACTAAAACGAGCTTTTAATAATTTTTTATAAGACCTTAAAACCAATTTTTTATGTTTAAATGTCTGTACCCACAAAAAAATGTGCTGTTTGAATTTGACGAGTAGAAAAAATATATTTTATACTTTTTAGCGTGTTGTAACTAAATAATTGTATAATGAGGTTTATGAAAAAAAACAATTTGCATAAAATTACGTTAAATATTTTATTTTGTTCTAATGCAAAAGTAAAATCATTTAAACCCATGTTATGTAAATTACGGAAAACAAAAACAGTTTTTATATATTTAATGGTTTAGCCACGATAAAAGTACTGGGTTTTTACGTGCTATTTTTTGAAAACAGGTGTAATAGTATAATACCTAAACACTGCGTTACAGATCCTACAACAGGCATATCAAACTCAAAGTATTAACTGGGACAAACAAATTATGTTGAATAGATTACTATGCGGTCCGCACATAAAAATATATCAAAAAAATATAATTTATACAAATTTTTAATTTTATAATCTATATTATATATAAATATAATACTATCAATAATAATCATTCGATTACAGTTTATCAGAGCAAAAAACAGAAAAGCAACATAAAGTAGGTATATCTCTCTCTAACATAGTTATGACATGAAATGGAAATTGTATAATTTTTAGATTCTGAGCGGAGCGAACTTAACCGGGATGTAAAACTAGTTTTTTATGAGCGTTTAAAATTAGACATAGATATTCATCCGTAAACTACCGATTTCTCAAGGAACGATTTTCTTATTTTGTTGTAATTCAAAAACAAATAATCATAGACACTTGAAATTTTCACGTAATGTTGGGATTATTATTTTTTATACACTATACAATTTTAAAAATATTTTGACACTTTTAAAGCTCTTTATAGGCATAAGACATTTTTGATTTTTTAAAATTTTTTTTTATAAATATCAATCAAAACATTTTTGTTTGTTAAAAAAGTTTGAAAATTGAATATAAGGTTTTTCATAAGTTGTTCTGATAGCAGTTTTAAAATATTAAAATTACATATGCCCAATTTTCTTTACAATAATTAAAAGTTCAAATGTTGACCAAAGTTCATCAAAATAATTTACAAATTATTTTGTAGTTTAAAATTTATTAAATGTTCAATTTTTATAGCTAAGGATTGAAAATTTAAAATAAAGTTTCTCATAAATAGTTTAAAGTGTAAGCAAAAAATCAAAAAATATATTAAACTATATTAGCATGGTTATTTTTAAGTTTAAATTTAGATGAAATTAGATATTTAAATGAAAAATAATGATGTTAGTTATTTTATTGTAATTTTAAAATATTTTGCATGGATGCATGAAACGTTTAAAGTATTTTATTATATTTTATACATACAATGACATTTTTAAATGCAATATTTTCGGCTAAAATTAATACAACCTATTGTATCATTAATAGTAAAATGAATTACTTTAACAACAATAATATCATAAAATAAATCTAGTAATGTAAGGCTAACAGACAGTCTTCGCTCAGAATCGTTTTTCGTATACAATGATTTTGTATCATTGAATTCAAATTTAACACATCCATTACAGTAACCCACTCGATACCTACTGTAGAGCAAAACGATACCCACTTACCGACCTTCTTTATATATTTTTTTTTATTATTTAAATTTTTTATATTAATTGGTAGCCGCGGAGTATAAAAAAATTAGTAGCTGGACGCGTGTTTGACACGATTGTCCTATAAAACTGTACAGATACCCGCATTTACAGAGTATGATAGTGTTATTATTTAGACTTGAGTCTACATACATCTTGCCATTTTGAAAAAAATGAACTATGAATGTCATAGTCGTTAAAATGTTGTATTGATGTAGGCAATGGTTCAAACAATAAAAAAAATTCGTCAATATTAACCTATTTAAAATTACACACTGAATGAGTAACATTACATAGGCTAAACACTAAATATCAGTAAAATATACTCATGAAGGTTAGACCACCGGCGGCGTTGTTCTCAATCGGCACGTATATGGCACGTATTATTTCAAAAACAAATTTCAGGGGACAAATTTTTTGTTATTCACGGTTTTTGGAAAACACTATATTTATTATTTACCTATCGTATTGTACTATAGTATCTATCTTCTCCATGCGGTGGAACGGGAGCGTCGAAAGAAAACAAAAAAACTATACACACTTAAGTGTGTCTGTGCGTATGAAATACGTAATTTTAATATATAATTTTAAATGTCATTACCATTGTTATATCTAGTCAGTTGATAATATTATTATTCTGACTTGACGATAATGTGCGTTAAACGCATGAAAACCTGTTTTTACATATTTTGCTATACTATTATAATTTACCTTTACACAGTTACACCTAAATTGTAGGTATCTTATACCTATATAATATGCATGTACAGACGTGTAGTAGACAATTATGAAGAGGGGTAAAGGTGGGATATAAAAAAGTGTGCAGTACAAAATTAGAAAAAACCGCCACTGGCCTATGACATCATATTTATCGTCAGATATTACATTAAGTCCTTTCCACATGATAGGAGTGATAACTTGTAACTATTTTTTAGGGCCATGTGATTTACAAAAAATTAACTGGTAAAAGGACTCACGCTAGTGAGTATATGCATTTTCCAGTAGGTATGTACTACCTATAGTAATAATATTGGTAACCGATCACAGAATACAGACATTTTATCAATTAGATATATTTTATAATTCTTATTTTTTTGATATTAATAAATCAATCACATAAGAATAAATTGTGCCAACTGATATTTTTATTAAGATGATGTCGGAGTACTATTTGTTTTTTTCTTTCTGACCAGCGTGAAACATAGCAAATTTGTATTCAGAACCAACCTTGTGTTATTAGCTTTAGTATTAGATTTATTAGAGTGAATCGACCTATTATTGAACTTATGCTTAAGAACATCACCTGTGTTTAATGTTTATACTGTTGAATTTTTTACAATATTTAAATTTTAAAGCATTTTTAATTTGGAATATTTTACATACTCATAACTAAATTAAAACTTATTGCATAAAAATTGAAATATTGGAATAAAGCCAATCTACAAAAGTACGAACACAGATAATGTTCTCAACTTTAAATTTAATTGTAATTTATAGGTCAATTAAGTCTTATTCTAAAGCTACTACACAAAATTGGTTCTGCTGAACTCAAATTTTTCATCAATTGGAGTGAGCTAACAAACAGTGTGCTGACATCCGTGCATCTCTTATAGTTAATTTATGTTTGCCGCAAAATTATAGGTACTTTTTAGTTACATTTTATAGGGTATAAAGTAAATATTATTATTATGGCGCGAATATAAGATATCAGTTCAAGTTCTAGTAAACTCAGTGTATTGTAATATATAATACCATTTTATACCTAAAAATATGCTAGACGAATGTTAATATGACTATAACGTATTATTCATTTATTTATCTGAAATATTCCCAAGACCGGCATTTATAGGAAAAATTGTAATTGCCCTAGTGGCACATCACTAACAATTTAATCATACGAAAAGAGCCTAATTGATGCTGCTTTTTTATTCAATGCGGATTTATGGATGTGTTCGGGTGTGTGTTTATTTTACTAACCCATCCGCCGTTGTAGTGGATCCAAGCGGCCAAATCGTCCTCGATCACTTCGCCGACTGCCTCGATCAGGTCGGGCAGTTGATCGGCACGGCCACGGCGTGCGCAGTCGACCGCCAGCCCGGCGGCCACGCAAACGAGCGACACGACTTTGGCCCACGTGACCTGAGCACCGGCTCGGAACAATTCCCGGGACACGGACACCAGTACGACAGAAGCCACAGCCGTGTTTCTCTTGTACGCGGGCCGGTGCCGCTGGAACAGGCGCTGAGGCGGAACGCCCGGACCGGTCGTCGCCGTGGTCGCTGATCGGTTTCCTGCAGTACCGGCCACAGACGCAGCAGTAGCGGTCGCAGTATCGGCGGTTGCGGCTCCGGCCGCGTACAGTTTGGGGTCGAGCCGTTCCAACTGGAGCCCGACCCGGAGCACGGCGGGGAACACGTCGCGGCGCATATCATCGATGTGGTCGGCTCCGGCTGCGGCCGCCATCGCCTGTAATGGCGGTATGAAGTAGCCGCTACTTCCGCCGCCCCCGCTGCTACCGCCGTCCACCGAATCCGCGGGGTTAGTGGCTGCGCTGGCCGTGCGCAACGCTCCGGCACATTTTTTCGTGTATGCGCCGACCCGCTTCAGCTTCCACCGGACGTACTGTACGCACAGCGCCTTGCCTTGGCGTGCGATCTGCTCCGTTGGCACGGCCGTCCGCCAGCCGATGGTGTGGGACAGTTTCCGGGACACGACGTCGCTGACGTTGCTGAACCGTCGGCGAGCCGTAGCAACAGTGAGCGACGGCCCGCCACCGAAGTCGACGCCGCCCAGTTCAGATTGCAGGCTGTGCGACTGCAACACCGCCGGGAAGCTGAACTTGCGCCTGGGCACGACGGCCGTCGTCCTGCCAACGCCGTTGTGGTTGTTGTTGTTTGTGTTTGTGGTGTTGTTATTGTTGTTGTTGTTGTTGTTGAAGTTGGCAGCCGCGCATGAAGACATGACGAGACCACCTTCGGACATGCGCCGTGCTTCATTACACCTGTTTGCGACACGTATAACATTTAATACTTTATTATTGTGGTTAATAATTTTTTTATTATATTATTATAATAATATTATGCTATTTTGTAGAACGTTTTTATAAAAAGGTTAATCTTCGTCAGACGTGCCAGTAGATTATGTAGAAGTTTAAACATTTTAGTGAACATTGTTTCCTTTTTTTTTTTCAATATCGTCAATACATTTTGGAAAACAAGTTTTAGATATTACTCGAAATAATAATTGTACGCCGTGATTATATAATAAAAATTAAATGCTATAATTTTAATACATATTATCATGTTAATAGGTATATATATATCTACAATTTTTTTTTTTTACAAATTTTAAATGGATACTCTAGACTACAACTCTATTAAGCGTTATATGAAAACACATTTTCTGCCAGGAGCAATCGTTACTTTTATTATTATAGCCCAATCTAAACTGAATGCCACTGAAAGCTATCCACATGCGCGCACATTTCATAACTATAATAATAGTAAACCCAACATAATAAATTGGTGTCAACCGCATACGCGTGTAATGCCGTTAATGGTCGATCAACAAAACGATCGATGTAATTTCATTGTTTAGTTATGGACGTGACGCGGTCATACTATCTACCTATATCGCGTAATTTTGTACAGACACTATAAATATACAAGCTCGCCGTCGCCGCACCAATAAAAACGAACATACTCAATTTCGATTGTGTGCTCGCGACAACAGCAGTGGTGGCTTTGAAAAATAAATATTATATTACTTTTTTCCTCGTCAATTGTCTATAGTATTCACTAATGCGTTAAAAGTTTTTAGAGCAGGAATCTGTTTAATGAATTTTGGGTTTAGTTTATTGAAAAATATAAATGTTAAAAACTATACCTTGTCAATATTTTATAATGTTAAGATTTTTCCTTATTTTTAGTTATATTTAAGACAACATAATTTATTTATTTGAGAGTTTTGGTTTGTTAAAAAACCTACAATGCGCAATCTACAATTTCCATTCTGCATAATAGTATAAAATAGTGCTGTTATGTAAAAAAAATGTGTTGCTGTATACATAATAGTATATACAATATTATAATATAGATTCAATTCCAGGTTTCTAAATGTTTTGTTGTTTTGAAAAAAAATAATATAAAGCATTATTTTTTTATATCATGCACAATTCAACTGGCAATTTCGGTTCAGAGTCTGGCCTATTTCAATACGCGCATATCTTCAACCGTACCTCATTGAAAAATGAGTCATTTTTTTATCCAATTATTTGGTATGTAATTAGCAAGAATTTGCACGAAACATTTCAAAATTTGCACTCGTTTATTTTTGGTGTAAATCAAAAGTTAGTAAGGATGGGGTCATCCTTAACTCCTTCTGTATCATAAATTACATTTATTGCAATTTTTCCAACTTCGAGGTATAGCACACGTGATTAGCACTTATTTTCTGGAAATTTGCCGTTGGAAAGACAGTCGCTGATTGCACCCTTATACTAACCATTGACTTACGCCTATATGACATGCGTGCACATGCTTGCAAATTACATGCCAAATAATTGCATGAACCAATAACACATTTTTCGTTGGGATTAGGTTGGCGACATGCACGTTGTATCAATTATATTACCGTAAAACGAATAACATAAGAATTAAGATGATGATACGCTCTAAATTTTACGCAAGGGCCTCCTCACACATCTAATTTATAATTTTTCCGGCTAATATTGAAGCGACGAAAACACTGTTTAGGTGCGCAGTAGTTTATTGTTAGTTTTTTGTTGCGTCTCTCAACTAAAACATAATATATTATTATACGCATGTCGATATTGTGTATTATAAGGTATTGTATTATATTATTATAACAACATGTATAGATACTGCGACCGAGGAGGAATAATACCGGGATGAAAACGATACGGTTGAGATGTACACTATTTTGAAAACATTTTTAAAATGTAAAACACTTTATTAATGGCATATTATTACGATGAGAATAAAAGCATATTTTTTTATGCACGGACATATCCGTAGCTGATGCGTGTCACACGTGTATACCTATTATTATATTATGTAGAATAATACACTTACACCGTGGCGGTCTTCAAATCGACCAACGAATGTTGGCATAATGCGGTTCAAGAATTCATAATTTTAAGTAATCTGCAGTCATAATATAAATAATTTATAGTTTTGTATCGTAGCCGTGTCCAGTGATATTTCCGAATGCTTATTATAAAAAATAGTAATATATCTATTCGACTCTCGTCGTTATTAAATAAGTATAGTCGTACAGGTGGCGACAAATGAGATTCTACTTATATATATACATAATAACATAATGTATATGCTCAGAGCTACGCCAAAGTTTTTTGGAGCCAGGGGATTAATGTGAAGTCCCTCAATTATTTTAACCTATATGATAAAAAGGGTCATTGAGATTTTCAAAATGTTGGCAAATGTGATCAACTAAGGTCATTTAAATCCATGATAATATCGGTAAAAATGTAATTTAAAGTCTTCGGTATTAAAGTAATTACATTCAAGCAACTATATTAGCCGTGCAACACTAAACAATGAATAAGTAATAACTAAAATATTAAACATTCAATAATGGTCGATAAGTAATAACTATTGAATTAACGCCCGACCGCTATGCATAGTCGATAGTTGCAATAATAAAATCATACGAAGAAATTTGGATATTTTTTTTCATTATTCTTTGCAGTCCGGCACTGTGACAATTATTATCATTTAAGATAACCAAAAACGTAGCCTGATGTTTATGTATGTAGGTAATAATTATAATTACAAACTACATAGACGAAAAAAAATTGTATTATGAATATGTATTTATTGCAATTACATAAAGAAAAATATTTAAAAAATTATAAAGATAACGAGTAACGTCAAGTAATTTTAATCACGATGTAGGATGTTCGATAAATTTAAAGACTGTATTTAGTTTATAAATCTTGTAAATATATTATACTTTGTAACGATTATTAATACGTACTACGTTCACACACATAAAATATGTGGCAAGATATAGGCGGTATCTTTTTTATTGTTAGGAATTAAAATAAATTAAAATAAATTATTATTAATTCATTTTTTATTGTGTAAAGAAATAGAATATTTAAAACACTAAAAAATCTAGTTCTAGTAATTTAAAAAATAAAAATATAAATTAATTAGTAGGGCTAGGGACTTCTAGGAGTTTGCATGTTTTTCAATAATTATTCAAAACATAGCTAAGTAATATAGAAATTTGTTTCATGGTAATACGAGTTCATATTTAAAATTTATAGTTGCATATTTTGTATATTTGACCATTTTTTATTTATAAGTGCATATTTGAGCATTTTGATTGTAAAAATGGTAGTTTTATAATTTTATAAATATTTTATACAATAAATTTAAAATTTAGATCGATTTTCTAGACCAGAAATATTAATTTTATGGTTACATACATACATATATAAAATTAGTATTGCTTTTCTCGCCGAACGCTCTCATTGTTATATATGGCCTTAATGGTATACCTCACACGTGATTCCGATAGGCGATAATGTTACCAAAATAACATTCTATGAAATTATGACATATAATCCTGTAGACAGGTTCCATGAATATTTTTATTTTTGATAAGTTGACAGTTGTTGTTGTGTGTTCTTCGTATCGTGTTTTCGTGCCGTAATATTTTCTTTTTGAAAAGTATCGTACTATTGCGTGAATTCCCAATAAAATAATTAAAATGCCTAGACCAAAACCTAAAGCTTATGATCGGCTAAACAATTTTGTAAAAGAATTCGGTGAAACAATATTTTTGGCTGATAAATTTGTTTTATTTTGTAAAATATGTGATATTAAAGTTAGTGCTGAGAAAAGATTTACTGTAATTCAACATATAAAAACAGCAAAACACATCCAGGGTTTAAATCGACTACAATTGAAACCAACTAAAACTCAGCAACTTGTATCCACGTCTATCTCTAAGAAAAACGATTTTAATAAAGATTTATTTCTATATCTATCACTCGACTTGAAACCAAAAGCATGTCACTAACTGAATCCATTAAAATAATTAAAACTACAAAAGAATCTATACATTCTGCAAAAGTTGGCGGATGCGCTCAAGCTAAGGCAATTGATGAAAAATTCCAAAAAGTTATGGAAAAATATGTTGGATTTGTGCAACTACAAAAAATATCAGACATTATAAATGGACAAAATGAATCTATAGACGGATTGCCAACAAATATTAGTAGTGGTGATATTCCGTTTTTTAAGTTTGCACCAATAAGTTCTGTTGACGTGAAACGTTCCTTTTCGAAGTATAAAAATATTTTGGCTGATAACAGCAGGTCATTCGAATTTTCCAACTTGAAAAAATATCTTATACTTCAATGTAATTCTCAAGGTAATAAATACAATATTAATTAAAACAATTTACAAACATATTCAATTTAAAAGTTTTTTTAAAAAAGTATTTTTTTTTTATTTTAGACTAAAACTCGGATGTTAGAAGAAAACCAATTATTTATTATGACAAGTTTTTTTACTTTAAATTAAAATTTTATAAATTATGTCTACATATTAAAATAAAAAGGTTTTTATTAAATACTGTTATTTATTTTTTTTTTTAATGCATATTTTAATAGCATATTTGATGATTTTTAAAGGCATAAATGCATACATATTTTAAGGTTTTTAGGAAATAAAGTCCCTAGCCCTATTAATTAGTTAATAATATGCAGTTTTTGTATTTTGCAATAATAATAATTATACGTAGTGAAAAATGCCCGTAGTGTCGAAAAAACTATCTATTTTATAAAAAGTTATTTAAAGTGTAAAAAAAAATGTTTTTTATAAAGCTTATAAAATGACAATCATTTTTGTGAAATAGACAAAAATTTTCATGCATATTGTCTACAAGATGTATTATTCACGATAATGGATACTTTTCATGAAGTGGACATTCAATGCCAGTGAATAATAATTGTTTTATTATCGCTATCACAAAATATGCAATAACGCAAAAGTCCTTTTAAAAAAAATCAAACCAAAACTCCAGACTAATTTGTTTAATGTCAGACAAAAAGTCCAAAAATATAAAATATCCTATTCACAAAATTAAAATTTAAAAATTGTAATTGATTTTCTTACATATCTACAGTTTACAAATATTATTAAAATATATTTTTACTTGACAATCGTAATTTTATAGGTATACATAATAATTATAAAATCAATTATTGAATAAGAAAATAAATATATATTTTAATAAATAATAATTTATATTTTCGGACTTTTAATCTGATAATGAAAATATGTTCAGACTTATTGTCCAATGGTAAAAAATGAGTCCGGACTTTTTGTCTGACTTTTTTAAAATGGACTTTTTAACCGATTACCAACGCAATTACATATATGATAGTATTATTATGGTGTTATCGGCCAAGGGTTTTTTTCAACAATATTTTCAAGCGATAGTGCAACAATATTAACGATACTAAAGATAATAATTTAATATATTTAATAATCATTAATTAATACAAGAGGAAGAAAAAATAAACCGTTTTATAATTAGACTAAACGAATACCATTTATTTTAATATCATAGGTATAATATTATAGATACCTATAGATAAAAAACATCTGTGCGTAAATAATATTTTTAAAATGTTATGCATTTAGTACACCTTAGTATATACCTAATATATGTATTATTTAAAAGTTAATCGTTTATAAAAGTTATACATATTATATAACAATAGATTTAAAGTTGTTGAAATTATATTTCTGTATACCTATTTAAAAAAAAGCGCTAAGTTACATCGGAATGTTCAAAAAATAACTAAATGGGTACGAAGTTTTTATTGTTGTAAACTTTTTTTAAAGTTTGAAATTGGTATATAATAATATACCAAATCTTATAGCAAGTAAAAAGTAATTTATTGAAGCTATACATATTTCGTTTAATTTTATTCGTTATTCATATTTGTCAAAAAACTTTTATTTACTTTATAATAATATATAAAACCAAGGATTGCATTTAAAATAAATATTTTTTTATGTTATTTACAAATTTATATGTTATACAATTTTTACGTTTATCGTCATCCAGAATTTAATATATTAATTTATAATATATATTCTATATATTTCATTTTATTTTGTGATATTCAATTTTTTTTGTTTATTGTTTTCCGTTTTAATTGCGTTTACAATTTCCAATCGTTTTTTGTCATAGATATATTACAACGTTTGTAAGCGTCATCTAAAACTACACAAAAAATCGCCAGTAGTTATTTTCTAATATTAAAATAGATAGGTCAAAACATTTGAATATTTAAATTAGAATATAGGTAGATTGTAATTTTATAGATGTGGTTGGATATTGTATGGTACCTAGACCAACCACTCAACATTTACTCATATAATGTATTCAGCCTACTTGCTCGGACCGCACACATATTTTTGTTACGTTAAGTACTCAATATCCTAATTACCGTGCCCCGTCTACTAAATGAAAACTACTAAAACTATTTCTAAGACTATATTATGTCCGTGAAGTTGACCACCCAACTTTACCCGATCAATTAAAATAATGTCCCAATATTTTGAAAATTGGTATTTAGAATTTTAAAATAATTCATTTAAATATTATAATTAAAAAACCATTTCTTGTACAAAACCTGTTAAATTTTAAAAAATTAAAAATTGTCATTAAGATTATTTTGAATTGCAGGATGTTTGGTAAGTTTCAAAACGGACCTCTATAGAAATTATGGCTACGACACAGTTGAGCATAAAAGATTTTTTTGTGACACGATTGAGCAAATTTGTCAGCGTATCAAAAGAAATCGAAATGCAAAAGAAAACCAATACGATTAAGCATAAAAAACTCTGCGACGTTTTGAAAGTTTTGAACTTTATTATACAAAAATATTTATTTAAATAATTATAATGATACAAAATATAACATGTAAAAAGAATAACATGATTTCATAGTTAATAATAAAGTCACATTTCATAAATTTGTGTGATAATAATAATAAATAAAAAAAAAATAATAATAATAGTTATGAAAATAATAAATCAAAATATGGTACAATTAAAAAAAAAACACAATTTCATAGTCAATAATCTAGTCAATAACATTGTCGATAAAGCTGAGCTTGGATCATAATAATTGGTGTAATAATGTATGAAAATAATAAATTATAAAATTTCGACAACGTGAATATGGCAATGTCATATAAAATATTCTATGCTCAATCGTGCTTTACCGAAAATTATAGTTGGCGATTCAGCTATATAATCTATAACTTATGTGTTGTATAATATATATTAAGTGATTATGTACCAAATTATGAATTTAACGTAAGACACTCATTGTTTAAAATACTATTAACGTTTTTGAAAATATTTTTTTTTACATAAGTAATTTAAAGACAACATTTTTCTAAAAAAAGTACATATTTTTTACTATTTTAGATTTTGAGCAGAGTGATGAATGTATTGATTTTACAATGATATGTGTTTTTTTAAATTTTTTGTGTCTGTCAACACCTTTTGGAGTAGTAAAAGTACTTTGATTTTTTTCACCAGCATCTTTTCCAGTAGAAAAGTGAATTTAGTTGGTATTTTGGGATGTCAAAAGTAAAAATTTCAAAATAGTTTTTAAATGTGTTGGGAATAACAACAAAAAAATGAAGAAAATAACGGAATTTTTACATGAAGCCAATTTTTGACAAAACCGATTTTAATACTCATAAAAAATTAGTTTGACTGAAATGTATAGAGAATCTTGTGTTAAATTTTTAAATCTTAGATTTAAATAGAACATTTTTCACAAATATCCTATTAAAAAAAACTGCAAATTTTTGTGATTTTTACGTACTTTTTCGAAATTTTAACTTTAGATGCTTATAAAAAACTATTATAGACTTATGCTGAACTTTTTTATTAATTTTCATTTACAATAAGTTATGGTAAACATTGTATTAAATTTTTAAGTTTTTTGACCAATTAAAAAATGTTTATTGTGTATAAAAAATGTTTATACAAATATTTGGTGAAAATGTCATATATTTACTGTTAATATTTTTGGCGTTACAACAAAAAACGAAATCGATTTTGTTAAAAATTGGCTTCGCGTGAAAATTCCCGTTTTTCCCTTATATTTTTTTTGTTTTTGCCAACAGGTTTGATAACTATTGGGAATTTTTTACTTTTAACCCCCTAAAGTACCAACTACATTCACATTCCCACCAAAAAAATACTGATGAAGAAAATTGAAGCAAATTTTGACAACATTTCGTGTGTATACAGACCGAAAATAAAAACAAACTTTATTGTAAAATCAATACATCTAAAATGTATATTGTTATTCAAAAAAGTACCTAAACATCTTAAATATTGTATTGTAATAACTTAAAATTATCTAAAAGAAATGTTTTCAAAAACATAAGTGTTTAACGTTAAATAGATCACCCTGTAAAGTAATAAGTAATTATAGGTTTATATTTTATTAATGTCAATACAACTAATAATAATAATCCAACCCAAAATTAAAATTTAAAATAAATGATATTAAAAAAAAAAATGGTATGTGGTATACATTTAGGTACATCATAAATTTTTTACGAATTGTAAACTCAAAATTTGACAGTCATTCAATTTTTAAATTTATTTCGTTCCTTAGATGATTTTTTTTCGGCTGTTTTTCTTAACTTAAACTACGCTTATTTATTTTACATATGTTTCACATTGGATCTGTTTCTCTATTCTAAAAAAAAAAAAAAAATGGGTTGGTGAAATAAAATTCTGAATTAATCTTTCTGTGAAACGATTGGAATTTCGGAACAATTACAGGTATTTAGTTCATTCTAGAGTAAATAAAAAACTGACCACATTTTTGGTGGAGAATCCAGTGATTTCAGAATTATTGGGAATTAATTCGAACGGTATGCAGGCATGAATTTATGATGATAAGTACATTTGGCGAGAAAATCAATTCATATACTTAATTTTTACCTAGGAACTAATTCCGTATATTTTCTTATAATAGTGCCTAGTTATAATAGCATAAATATTATAACTATATACATTTAGAATTATACTATTATAAGTTCATAATAATTACAAGAACTGAATTCAGATTAATGTAAAAATATAATATGTATACCAATTAAAGATAATACATTTATCTAGCATTTTACTACATATAGGTTAAACAATATTTGTTCTAAATAAAATATCAAAACTTACATTTATAATATATGAGTTATGAAATTAGCTATTATAATTTTTTTTGACAGTTCTAAAGTATCTGTAACTAATTAGAGTAAAACTATATTTAACGCACGACTATAATAATGTTAATTTATTCGTTTTCAATAATGCAAAGTCGAAAAGATAATAGATATTATAGGTAACCTAGGTTTTGGAGTCAAGGTCATAAAATTATTCAAATGTTATGTTTTATTACCATAAACTTTTTAAGGTACATTATCTAAAAAAGAAATATAATAAAGTTTCTCTTAGAAGTTCATGTAATAATTATTGTTATTTTGAAATTCAATAATTTACAATTCACTTTTAAACTTTTACACTTTTAAATATACATCAGAAATTCCATTGACAAATCATTTTACCTTACAACATTTATTTGGTTCATAATAATATATGAAAATTAAAACTACGTAAAAACCTATATCATATTAGGAAAGAATTATTTCATAATAAATTTTATTTTTGCTATATGAAAAGCCTCCAGTACTTTAAATAAGATAGTAAAGTTATTGAAATCAGTTGAAATAAATGTTTTAATATTTATTTAAATCATGTGTCAACCGTTAAAATATTTAAAACTTTTATAAGTATAATTACTAAGTCAAATAAAGTAACTGGGAAAGTCACTCAACTGTATTGATGATTTCTTGTCATTGAACAGTAGTAGGTTACTGTAATGGTTGTTTAAATTAAATTAAATTCGATAATAAATCATTGTATAAAAAAAACAATTTTAAGCGGAGACTGTTAGTCAGCTTATATTCCTAAAAATATGTTATTATTAATTATAATATGCCATATAGTAACATTGCAATTAGTAATACAGCAGAATGGACTCATTTTTATTCAATACCAATTGTATTTGTTGTATAAGTAATAATAACTATAATATTATTTCATATAAATTATGAAATAATTGTTATCAATGAACAAGCCAATAACGACGTATCATAGAACAAATTGATTTGTCGTATAAATAGCTTAAAATCTATCTAAGTAATTTTAAAATGCCATCGTGTATATATAATTGATAACAAATAACAATAATATACGTAAATAAAATAATTATATTAACAACTAAATTTGTTACTTTTCATACAATTTCTTAAAAAATATATATCATTGGTTTAAATATCCAATTTTATTGAAATTTGAACTTAAAATGTCTATACAAAAAAATTGGACAAACTTATGTATTTTTCATAATTTTTAATTGTACTAAGAACAACATATGAGAAACTTTGTACCTACTATTTTACATTATCTATTTAAATTTTGAACATTTTGAAGTATAAAATAATTTGAAAATTTTCGTGATTTTTACGAAGTTTGTTTTGACAAAATATGAACTTCAAATATTTACTAAACATATTATACCGGTGATTTTCAATATTTTAAATTGCTACCTAGAAAAAAAAAATTAAGCATCTTGTATTATATTTTTTAAAATTTTAGATTAAGATACAATTTTTTTCAACACTTAAAAAATCAAAATTAAAAATTGGAAAATTGTAAATGTTTATATAATATTAAGTACCTCAAAAGAGCCAAAATATTTTGAAACTGTTAGCACCTCTTTAAAATTATCTTTAAATGAGTAATGATAATTTAAAGTATCGTCGAATATTTGTTTCTTAATTGGAACAATATAACAAAATTATTAAAGTTCCATAAATATTTCCGAATTTCATTAATTTTTTTACAAGCAAGGGAATATTTTTCTCTTTTTATTTCCAAAAGTATATATAAACTAGAACCGATTTGCTACCAAAAATCACTATCAAAATTGAAGATCAAATACATTTTTCTATTATGAAAAGTGTCTTCATAAGACACATAAAAACAATTATTATAAAAAAAACATACATCATTATTAAAACAATTCATCGCTACGCTCAGAATATAATACTAAAAAAAAATAACCAATAATAATTTTCTTCAATCAGAATCAGATGTCCAAATACCCATTGCATAGCTCATAAAATTGCATTTGATTTTAATTGAACTTACATACACTATATTATATTCAGTGCTCGAATTGGGGAGGAACACATGGGAACTTAGCTCCTAAACTAGCTTTTGATTTTAATTAGCATTCTCGTACTAAATTTTCCTAAAAGAAAGCATGTGTATGTAGTATTAAAAAATTAAATGCCAACGAAATAATTTTTTTTATATTTTCAATTTTATAAAATATTAAATAAATACCCACTAAGTACCTACCTAACTCATAATTGTAATTTTTTTTTATCAAAAATCAATATTGATAATAGTTTGAAAACAAATTCAATTTAAATTTAGTTTCAACATAATCTTAGAAGTTATCTAGCGTTTTTAGATAAAATTATCAAAGTTATCTGTTGAAAATATAAAAATTGCATGTTGTTATAAATAATAACAAATATTTATAAAATTATAAATTTTTATTAAAGGTGTTTGTTGTTAACATATTATTAATATAGTGTTTTAAAGTTATTTCTATTCAATGTTAAAATGTATTATATTTATTAATTTTGTTATGTACCTATTTATTTTTAAATTGAATTGTAACTATAATAATGATTTTTTTCTTTTTAACACAATAATTGTGTTATATTTTTTCCTAATTATTAGGAAAAAAAATGAAAGTTTGAAATTATGAAAAGTGTATAATTATCAAAACTTAGTTAACAGTAATATTATATATATTAGAAATTATTTAATTTAAAATATGATAATAGTAATAAGGGGGGTGTGGAGAGCAAAACCTCCCTTGGGTTAATATTAAATTAACGTTCGGTTAGAATACTGTTTATTTAATTTCTATTTGAGTTCCTTTTCTTTCAATTTTCCAATTCGAGCACTGAATTTACATTATAATATATAATACATGTATTATTATTTATTATATTATAGGCACACAGAACAGTTATTGACATATTGAAAAAATATTATTACTAAAACCGTAAATTTTCTTTACATATTATTAAGGCACAACATCGTCGATGTAAAAGGCATAGTACCTACCTAATTATACCCAATATTAAAATATACAGTTACACGGTATAATAATCATTAGCCGTGTCGCGTGCAGAATTTTTTAAGTGGTAAATGGATTATTTAACGAGGAAAATTTTCTTAAACCTCAATCATTACATTGCAGGTTAATATAATAATATGTTAATAATAAAACTAATAAGTCTTTTAAAACCATCATATGGGTTAGATATACGAAAGTGTAATGGTAGTAAATGCGGATAGCATAATATAATATAGTCCAATAGTCGTATACGTCACAAGCGTTGTACAACATGTTTATCAAGTTTTAGCTGACTTATGGAAAATATCAAACACATTAAATTATATAGAGGTGTGAATAATGTCTGCACTCTGCAGTTACATTTTTAGGAAAATCGCGTGATTAAAATTATATGGATTGATAAATTGCCGCGTAACAATTGTGCACCACACTATGCCCACTCGTAATATGAACACTCGTTAAACGTACCTATATACCTACCTACCTACCTACAGAGTACAACAACGTGGAGCTATAATAATAAAGTGTGAAAAATACAAATTGAAACCTGATCTCGTGTAAAAACTCGATCTGTGCCTTAGGTTTTCTTATGCGCCGATAAGTAATGGTTAAATCGTGTGTTATACGCTCGTGTAATATTATATTAATACCTTATTATAATACCTATATCTACTAAAATACACCTAGATGTCCTACATAGCACTTAGCATGAGTAATATTATAGCGATATTTATTATTATTGTTTACGGACACCAAATATATAGTTATTTATTTATTATAATATTTTTTTTATATATAACGACTTTATTATGAACACGAGCTTACCTGAAGTAATCAAGTTCAATCGAGTTCAGGACGATCAAAAAAATGTAGGTACAACATATAAAAAATAATTTAAAATCGTCCAAAGTGGTTTGTCGAGATTCTTAAAGCTTAAAAACAGTTTATAATATTATAAATCCGTTCGAAATAATTAAAAACCAAGAACTAAAAAAAAAAAA